>DWMY01002802.1:0-11146 GCA_018249775.1 Heliconius hecalesia formosus
TTCCATATATATGCTAGCAGGTTAGGCAGAGAAAACTTAGTGTTAAGACACTTCGTTCTCCACTTACCGCCGAATTTTTCAAGGCATTGTGTGTTGAATGGTGTAACTCCGGGATTTTGCGCTGGTGCTAAAACGAAGAAATGAAAATATTAATAAATAATAATTCATTCCCCCGAGTAGGGATCGAACCCACTGACGGCGCGTATCCATCCCATCCATGTATCCCTGCGCCAGTTATATAATTTTTGAGTCAATAACAAGACACTCTATTTCATTGCCACTGTTGCTTGCCGCACGATTTTTTTCCGCATGTAGCGGGTTCGGGAGAGGGAACCTAGTTTCTCTCATTGATTGATGAGGTGCGGAACTCAACGCCGCGCTTTGCCTCGACCAAAGCGAAGAAATAAAAAATAAAAGATTAAATTCCTCTAGTGGGAATTTAACCTAAATAAGATTGCAAACTGCTATGTGAGCAGAAGCGATTAGAAAGCGCGGAATATCAAAAAATCACATTTGCCTATCGAAATAGATTGGTTAAGTAAATAAAACCCGTAAATAAATCAAATCTTCTACAAAATACACTTAAAACGTTTACTTTTACACAATGTTAAACAATATTAACCTAATTCACTTTCTTGGTTTTCTTTATAATATTAGCAAAAGCTATAGACATGTTTCTACTCGTAATAAAATAAATTTTTTGTCAATCATTTTATTTATTACAGCAATGCTATTTTATTAGTTTTAATAAAATTAAAATAAAAAGAAATCCTTGACTAAAAATATCACTACTTCATTTTGGCAAAGCGCTTGTGGCTCTACTAAACTACAGCTAGGAACCATCGCGATGAACAAAACTTTCGATAAAAAAAACTCACTCAAATCGATTTATTAATTCAGGAGCTAATGTGCCACACACAGACACGTCAAACTTATAACACCCCTCCTTTTGCGTCAGAGGTTAATAACATTAAATATCGATTAAATCTATGCAATATACATTTTTAGTTCCATTGTAATTGGTATTCGAGACAAAAACTCTCTACAATTGTCAATTAGGGTTCATTAAGGCGTCTGGAAACGGAGCAAATTACACGTTTTTGGTCAGACTGTAAAAGGCATCCCGTGTTAGAGATCTATTTCTTTCAATTAAAATCAATTCTGTATTGTTATTTGGTCTCTTTTTGGTTTTAGAAGCTTTATCTATATATATTAGTTTATGGCAGTTTCTAATTTTGGCTACTTGGTTTGGATTATTTTAATCCTATGTTATTCTTATGCAATAAAAAAATAATTATTATACCAATAGCATTTTCGACAGTAGGTAAACTATTCGATTTCTCAAATGACAATTGCGTTAATACAAAAAAAAACATATATTGTCTTGAAATGTCGTTATGAACTTAAAGTACCTTTATTTCATTAGCTTATGTTGCGCAAAGTAGTCGTTGATAGCAAAAATAAGTAATTCATCTAAAAAAACTTCAAAACAACATTTGTCATTTAAGCTTTTTGATCAAAAGTAACAAAAAATCTGAAACTAATACCACTTTTGCAACGCAAGATATAAGTTTTACGAGACGGTCACCGACATCGGGATCTATGTAAATTTGATTGTTTTGCTGAACAAAGGACAGCCAGTCTCGCTATCCTGGTAACATGTTATTCAGCTTTATTACCCACGTTCAACATATTGTACGGGTTGTCTATTTACTTAAGCTTCTCCGTCGTATTGTACAGTTAGAGAGTCTTCCTTGATAACTTTATGACGTGGGTTTCGCTGTTGTTTTTTTTTTTTTTTTTAATTTTGTTTTATATAAAAAGTAAAATATTTCTTCTTTTTTTTTCTTGTTTTAAATTAGGTGTAGTGTTACAGATTTACACAGTATTCAACATTAGTTATCGAATATTGCAAATGCTGTGGTCCAGGTTTATATATATATTTTTTTTTAAATTAATTCCTCATTTTCTTATTGTTACTATTATTACTAATAAGGTTTTTATTAGCGTTTTATCTATACAGAACTTTATAGATAATTTTACAAAATTCCTTTATTACTAAATGGTATTAAAGAATTTCTGTGACTGTTAAAGAATATATAAAAACAAAAAAGAATGGAACTGAAGAAAAAAAAAATATAAATAATTCGAGGCCGGCGTGGCGCAGGGGCACAACTGTAACGAAAAGTCAAAGTCAAAATCAAATAATTTTATTCAAAATAAGAAGTTACATGCTTCATTTTTTTAACGTCTAATAAATTACCACCAGTTCACTAAAGTTAACTTTTGTGTTACGTCTTTTAACAACTCTTTTAAATTGTGATATAGAACATTCTCGGACGTTTTTTGGGAAATCACGAGTCAATCAATGCATTTCGCATTGATTTGTTTCTGACAGTGACCGGTTCCGAAAAGGATCGTGCCGTAAAACCAAATTGGATCTTTCTTTCGAAAGTTGTTTACGGATGCATAACAATTATTCTGCGTTTTACCCTTTTCTGCCTTTAAAAATACAGTCTGTTTCATAATTTAAGTATTTTTACATCATTTAATAAAAAAATAAGTAAGTAGTTTACTTATTAATTTAAATACATATTCGTAAAAAATAGAGTGGTTCTATTTGCTAGGTTCTCTAGCTAGTTTCTCTAATTTAAAAAAAAACCTTTAAAAGAAAATTCTGTTATTTTTTTTCTTACTTATGATAGGTAGTTCTTTATATACGATACTAGTGGGTGCGCGCAGCTTCGCTTATTTGCACCCTTACGGGTGAATTCTAAAAAAACCACGAAACGTGTTCAATAAAATATTTTTTACAGTTTGAATTTAATTTTTTATATAAATCGGTGTCAATTTAAAGACTTTTCCATATAAACTTTCAACGCCTTATTTGAACCGTGTTATACGTGTTATACGTGTAAATTTTATAAAAATCAATGCCGATTTAAAATATTTTCCATATAAGCATTCAACCCCTATTTCATCCGTTTAGGGTTAAATTTTTTCATAATTCTTTCTTAGTGGAGGTCCAGATAACGAAAATAAACATCTGTCCAAATGATACGTTTCTACGCACAGCGATTACAGCGTCTCACCTCAGTTAGTCGGAACATGTGATTATATATATATAGATTATTGATTTTACATTGCCCTAAAATCGCTTACACGATTTTTTTATATTATTAGATCGATATAAATATTTCAATAAAAAATATCCTGAATCAGATATGTAATCAGATCCCAAATTATAATACAAAAAATATTTAAAAATTTCGCTAAAAAAATGAGGCCAGTGGTGGCACAGGGGCACAAAGTGTGACTGTAAAACCGACTGGTTGTGGGTCCGATCCCCACTCGAGGAGGTGAAATATTTACTTAAATTTATATTTCCATTTCTTCGCTCTGGTATCGAGGCAAAGCGCGGCGTTGAGTTTTATTATTTATTTAACTAGATAAGTACATTGTAAATTTTAAGCTTCTTTATTTTTATAAACGAGCTAAAGTTCGTTTATAAATATATGGGTTAATGCTTTTTTTATGACGGGTTTTGCGTTTGCACTGCTACTGGTTCTTAAATGTTATATTTGACACTTGTATTTAAAGAATAATTTAAAAACTTTAAAAATAAATAAAAAAAGGACTTTTTTAAATTCACGTTGCATCCCGTACATAGCAGGGTAGGCAGAGGGAACTTGAGAAACTAGTGTTAAGAACATTTTGTTCCCATCAAGATACTCCTGTTTCAGTCTATCCGCAGGATTCTGGGGACACTGCAATGACGGAACTCAACGCTGCGCTTTGCCTTGATGCCAGAGCGAAGAAATGAAAATATGATATACTACATTTTCTACACGCGCCTCTGCGCCACGACTTCCTTAAAGTAAAAGTAAATGTTTGATTATAATGAAAGAATAATGATTTGTTCATATTATTCCTATTTCGACATACACTAACAACCTATTTGCATTTTTTAAGAAAAACAACCAAAATGTTAACTGTTTATAATATTTTCAATTTTGAATTAATTGAATAAAAGTGATAACTTTTGAGTTATCGATGCAAGCGTTTTGTAACAAAGGAATAGCATTTATAGCAAATTGAAATGCATAGGTGTGATAAAACACAGCCAGATGCCAACATCTGCTGTACGTAATGCATATTTTATTTTATTTATGTCAGAAGTATCAAATTATTTGAATTTATATTTTGATTTTTATAATATGTTTTATTTTTAATATGTTTATTTGACTTGCAATTTTCAAAACACGTTAGAGAATTTTGTTCTTCTGTGAGGATGTTGGTGTTTCGTCATCAAGACCAGACATTTTCCTATACTTTTGAACTCTTAAACGTTTGATCAAATATTCGTATTACAAAACTTCTGCTTCGACAAAACTTCGACTTAGGACTCACTAACGAATTGATCAGGAATAGGGTTAGGGTTAATTTGTATACACGCTGGAGGTGTAACAGTGAAATCTCTCTACAGTTTGCTAAAAGATATCGGCTTGTCTAGAACCGTCGTCAATTCATTTCTAGAACGACCTTGGTAGTGAACACTAGTAAAATAATTTCGGATTTGTTTACATGAAGATAGAAAGTCTAATAATTGAAGTGAGCGGTAATGCTTAACCTTACCTAAGTCCCATGGACTGTCCTTTTAAGTCTATGGAAAACTAAGTTCTCTAATGATGGACCCCGAAACTAGATGATGAAACTCTGGCATGCCTGCCTTCTATCTTTAAAGAGGTTTCTTAGTTTCTAAAGTGTGTTATTATAACTTTTCGTTACTTTACATATTACGTGAGCTTATTCGTTTATTTATTATCTATGAAAAATGTATTAAAATAAAATATTTTGTTTTCTTTACAGTAACTACCAATAATACAAAGCAAGTTCAGGGAAAAACTTTACTTCTCTGGAAAATATATTTAATATTTTTAGCGTACTCGTGTAAAAGAGGGAAGATTTAGGTGGAAAATAACTATAAAAGCAGTGGAATTGTGTCAATCGGGGGCACTCGCTTGTGAGTGACGGCCCCTATTGGAAGGAAACTAGTGTGAAGTATTGTTAGTAGGTGATACATATCACTTATTGCAATTACATAGTATCCCTTTCAAAATAGTTTAGAATCATATAGACGATGTGTGTTTTTAACGTGTTTCTTTAAAAACGTTACCCGCTTCCGATTTCTAACAATATTATGATTCTGTTCCATGTGAATAAAAGAGAAAATTATTTAAAAATAAGTTTTATATTTTTTTATTTAATTATAGATAAAGTTATTATTTATTTCATACATATAAATAAAATTAAAGAGTCGAGAAATTAAAATATTAATAAGTAATATTTCATTCCCTAGGGTGGTCAGTGGGGATGGAACCAACAACCGTCACGTTACAATCACATCCTTGTGCCCCTGTGAGACGACGGCTTTCTTGAATATTTAACCTTATTTAATTTATTGTATTTATATATATGTATACATTTTTACTATAATTAAACAATAAGCGGAAATTTAATAAAATGCTATTTGCGATACGACCGAATCTACAACATGATTTTACAATGTAAGATTCAATTTATGGTTAATTAATATGGGGGTTGATTGAGGTTTAATTAAAATGTAGAAAATTTGAATTGCCGTTGCTCATAGACCTACCTACATAGATGGATATTCATTTCAGATAGTTCTACATTGTACTTATTTTAGTAGTAGTATCGAGCGCGGTGGTAGTGGGTTGGATCCTCGTCCAGAGAAAATAATTATTTCAAATAACTATTTAGAGAATGTATATTTTTTTTATTAAATGTATTTATGAAAGTATTTGCCTTATTCAATTTCGCGATAATGTAAGACGAACATAGGCTCTCGCTTACAACACAAAATTATAGTATGCTAATAGTAGAGTACGAAATGATATAGATGTAATTAAGTTTACTCTTCCGACTCTATATGATGTTGAAAATCCTTTGAAGATACCTAAGATTAATTATGATATTTTTTTTTATTTCGTCGTGCACGGAAGGCAGAGGAAATCTGGGAAATTCGTGTTAAGACACTCCGTTACCATTGATACATTGTCGTCCCCCACTTTCCGCCAAATTCTGGAGGGATTGTGCGCTAAGTCGCCGCCATGTTCAACGCCATGCTTTGTTTTGTTATAAGAGCGAAGAAATGACAATATTTATAATAATAATGACAACATCCACGAACGAGAATCGAACCCACAACCGTCGAGTATACAATCACACGATTGTGCTACTGAGCAACCGTCCTCCATGGCATGAACTTGCAATATGTACATTAAACATTAAAATCCTTTGAAAATTTATTATCCCATACAAAATAATACACAACACGATATGATATATTCAACAGCCGTCATAAAAAATACAGTGTGGTTACTTTAACGAGATTGTGAACAACATTCACATTAACTGTAAATTATGCATATCTATTAATTACTCTCGCGTCGTTGGTAAAATAAAATGAGGGAAATGTGGCTTAATCACTGTATTGAAATGAGAGAGTTATCATAATGTATGAAAATAATATATTTTACTAATATATGTATATTGTAATTGTTTCATCGGAACGTTCACCGCTGCAGGCTATAGGAGTTAACAAAAACAATCTATTACATATACAACTTTGTCTATATTTATATATTTTATAGTCTTATATTATAAAACTGAAGAGTCTGTTTGTTTGAACGCGCTAATCAGGACCCAGTGGTTCAAATTGAAAAAAATGTTTTTTTAAAGTTCAAAGTTACCTCAGACACTTACAATACGCAGCAGGTAAAAGCAAGTATAGTGAGGTATATATGAAACTTCTGTGTGATGACTTTATGACGTAATTGCAACATAGCACACAATAAAAATTGTACGGGTTTAAATTTCACTCAAATGTATATATTCATGTATTTTAAATATTATATAATAGTTACTCTCACTTAACGATATATCCAAAAAAATCCAAAACAATGCGATTTTCAAGTTAATTATTAAGATAATCAGAAAGTGAACCTAATAACCAGCTATTATTTTTTCCCGACATTAAAAAACAATAGTTTTCGTTCACTTTAAATATAAAAGAAACTAAATTTAATCAAACCAAATTGTTCTAAAACCTCCCCAACCCCACGTAAGTCCGCTTGCGATTGCACTAAATGACTTATTATCTTCGTGTACAGCAGACATTCCGTCGAGTGGGCATTGAGGCCGCAGTCGCCTCACGTCCACCGCCGACCACAACACCACAGTTTATTTACCGCGCCGCCCGACGGTTACAAATGCCACGTACATTAGGGCTCCTTTTACTTATATTTGTGTAATTTGTTTAGCTTGCCAAAGGTAAATACGTGTAACGTGATCTCGCCTACTAATATTATAAATGTGAGAGTCTGTGAGAATTATGAAAACGGATTCAGATGAAACTATACAGTAATATATTGGCTAATTGGAATTAATAAAATCTATAAAGCTAAAATCAATAACAAACATTTGCGGAATCGTATAACGAAATATAAATATGAATAGAAATTATTATGAATTTCTAAAGAAACCTCGTTACTAAGCGGAACGAGGCAGTTTATTTAATAGGGGCCGTTTTGCGGTTAATTAATATAGGTCGATCGGTTTTCAATTAAAACGTTGAAAACTCAAACAGCTGGCGATGCGTGAACATAGTTGTAGGCTAGTTGTATAATGTATTCTTGTTTTTATATTGTTTTGTTGGTTGAGTTGGTTTTCATATGAGATTTGAAGTTTTATTGAGGAAGTATATAATATGAATTTCTTTTTCAATATTTGCAGTAATTAATAACATTTGTATAGACGATCTGTATTATTTTGTGATCAGATGACGTTTTGTAATAGTTTATTTTTGTTTAAGGATATATGTTTTTATACATATATGATACAGCGTGAAGTTATCACTTAGCAGAGTAGGAAGTGGAAACCTGGAAACCTGGTGTTGAACGCTCCGTTCCCGTTGAGGAGACGGGGCTCAGCTCCGCTATGTAATCAGTAAAACTTGTAATCATTTGAAAGTAAATTATATTCAAGTTTCTTTTCTACCTAAATTTTCGACCCATCGCATCCATGAGCTCTGTAATCGAAGTTATTATTAGATACATTTCAACTATTATATTAACATTACACTAAACACATTGTTAATTTCTTTAAAACTCAATATACACTGTACTCCTTAAACTTTAGAAAATTGACAAAATACATCAATTTCACAAGCAAATAGCCGTTATAATGTAGTTAGAAAGTGATATCAATGACGATATACTTCGTCCCTTCACTCGCGCCTAACTTAGTTACGTTGCGTTCCAATGGGATTAGCTGCCAGATGAATCTCAAACTAAGCGGGCGGCTGCAATCTACGAGACATATTGTGTGCTTTGTTACTTTAAAGTGGTATTTACTCTACGTTTTACATTACTTTACGTTGGACAAAATTTCAAAGTTATCACTTCGTTGGCTAAAAAGTTAATATTGATTAAGAGTAGATAAAGATTTGACAAGATATTTTTTATTTTATGTTATTAGAAATGCTGAGAAAAAATATTAATAATGAGGTTAAAGCACAATACGTTTTAGGTTCGATTCCCACTAAATAAAATGAGATATTTTATAAACATATTTATTCCTTCCCACTGGTAATGAGGCAAAGTACGACGTTAAGTTGTCTTAATGAAGACGGAGTGTATTAACACTACGTTCCCAGGATCCTTCTGCCTACCCTGATATGTGCAGGATACAGCGTGAACTTAAAAATAAATGTACAAGGTAAACATATGCCTACCTACATATTATTTTTAAATTATTCTAGATTTGCTAGAAATTAGAAGCATAACTTTACAAAACAACGAATTTAGAACATTACTTCTACTGAAAACCATTTCTACACATACACATTTCGACATATAAAAATGTGTTCACATCTGACTTACAGCGCGCGCTGATACAAAGCAATTGGAAATTGAAATCCATAGCGGCAATCAAACGAATTGACAGTATTTTATATATAAATATTTAATATTTCATCAAGTTATTTTTAAATAAACATTGTCTTCGTGATTCCAATATGAAAAGGTAGTCGGAAGTTAATTTGTATATACAAAGTGAACTGTCATTGTTTTGTAATATTCCCTTTTGTAATTAATTAATAAGTAAAGATCTTTTGTTTTAATTTGTATACAATTTAGGGAATTGGGAATTTATCTTTTTCTGTTTGTAATATTCATCTATAAGCTATTGTAAATATTCACTATTTAACAATTTTAAATACCATCCGGATTTAAAATTGTTAAATAGTAATTCTGTGGGTTTGTCTAATCCGATCTAAGTATATCTTTAATCTGTGACGAAATAACTAGAAATTTCTTACTATTTTTACGATTTCTTACTTATAAAAGTATTGTCTGTCTGTCAAAAATTATAAACTTTTAACGGCAAATGCAAACATTTTTTTTAACATTATCATTTGGAACGGAGTGTCCTGAAAATAGGTTCCCAGGTTCCCTCTGGCATGGGTAGAATACAGCGTTAAGCTATACAAAAATGCACTTTATGAAACATCGCGCCAGTCTACCGACTCAATTTGTTCGCTAATTCGATTTCAGATAATCATTGACATTTCAATTTAAGGATTATTTAATATTTATTAATATAATTGCGAATAATAAATTGCTACTATAAAAGGTCAAATGGATTTAATGTAGAGAACGTTTACTGCGTCAAATAAATTTGGAATATTATTGATGTTAAATATGTCGGTGTTTGCATACAAATAGCTTACAATGATACTTTGACGCTATATATTTTGTCATGTTACAAATTACTATCGTTATTTGAAATGATATATTAACGTTAGTGTCGCATTGAATTCAGCTGAAAGTTTTGTTTTTAGGGTTCCGTGCCTCAAATGGTAAAAACGTCTGAAAAAATCAAGTTTTTAATTTAATGCAATCAAGAGATACGAACATTTATACATCGTTTGTTGCGTAATAAACATTTTTAAATGATAAGTATTTCATAGAAAACAAATAATTATAAACTTATGTTTGTTGTTTATTTCATACTAAATGAGTTCAAATGTCCGCAAAACTTAATTTATCAACTATTTCTCATTGACCTACAATCCTGAAATGGGAACTGGGTGCAGAATTCGGCGGAATGGGGGAACTAGGCTACCTCTACCAACCTTGCACACACACATACAGCGTATAACTAAAAAAAATACAATGATTTGATATACTACTCTTGTATTTGGTAAGACACACATTAATCGATGAACGCTGTAAGTAACATATATTGAATTAATTTAAGTAATGAGGTGTTCATATTTATCTGTAAATGATTAAATGGAAAGTTTATGAGAAAAAAAACAATGATAAACTCAACCTATTGAATATATTCATACAATATAACAAGTGAATTTAATTTCAAATTTTAATTTCATCTACGCGATGTCGAGGTAAATGGTCTTTGGAACTGGAATGGAACTCTAAAAAATTAAAATAAAAAAAAACAAACATCCAGTCAAACCCCTTAACAATGCTTGTCACTATGAAGCTCATATTATTCCGTATGGCCAAGTCCGGAACGCATTCGCTTTTTCATATTTTAGTATGGCAGAACACACATATATCTTTTATGCCGTTTAGATCCCAGATCCCAGTATCTCTTGGAAAAGCATCTGAAACTTGTCGAGTACATTTCACTTGTTGCTAAACAACGAATCACTTTCTGCTCATATTTTGTACGTAGTATCAATTATTAAATGATGGGGTAGCGTATATGAAATACATACCTACTTGATTTTAAATACATTCTAAATTGTGTTGGTTTTCTAAAATATATAATAGTAATTCTTATATAGCAGTGTGAAGTATGAAGAATCTATAAAAATGGTAAAAATATAAAGAAAATATTTAAATGCTTGTTTTTTAAAGAATATTTCTGTTTTATTATTACAACGAGCGAAGCGAGCTGCTGTTAATGCGAAATTTATATTTCCATTTCTTCGCTCTGGTGTCGAGGTTAAGCGCGGCGTTGAGTTCTGCCACTCAACACGCAATGCCTCCAGAATTCGGCAGAAAGTGGGGAACGGAGTGTCTTAACACTAGGT
>DWMY01002803.1:0-11145 GCA_018249775.1 Heliconius hecalesia formosus
AACAGTCTCCTGTGACGTGGTTGTGGTGTTTGTAGAACCGAAGAGAGTGAAGGCGTCGTCCATTAGCTCGTTGAACCGTCTCCTCATACGCGAGGACTCTTTACTCGCCACAGGGGACTGCGATACTAGAAACGTATTAAACTATGTATTTAAATTGTGTGTATTTAACTATCGTCATTAGCTGGATCTTGGAATGTGGAATAGTTTTTGACTACTATAAAAATCTCAATTTTACTATATTAATTATAGACATAATACATATGAGTATGATAAAACAATATTTGCGATAATTCTTTATCATCCTTTTTTAAGAATAATTTTACTACACCCCTGCTCCATGCCTCCATGTAATTCCATTACGAAGGACGGAATCGAAAAGACGAGCTAAGGTTTATTCTGCAGTTATTTCATCTTTCCCAGGAGCTTCGTTCGTTTTTAAGATGTTCGAGAGTCATCCCTCTAATGTGGTAATGTGGATAGGGCCCGCTAGCCGGACCCAACTACAACTTATCACACGAGCTCCCTGACACCTTGGGACTCTACGCTCATAGAAATTTTTAATCTCAGCGAGAATTACTGAATAGAAGACGCTAAATTGGAACGGACGGGGCATAATTATAAATGACCATTATTTATAACACTTACGATTTATCAACGGTATAGTCATTATGGTGGAAGCCCTGCAGTGTTTGGAGGAAATGCCTAACAATTTGGGCGATTCTTATAGTCTGGTGGGAAAATAAAGCTATGTTTAATTTTGACATGAGACACTTATGTTTAATAGTCATGTGTCCCCGAGACCAGTGGTCGTAAGTAGCACTATATTTGAGATTTTTCTTGTTGTTTGTTGGCAAGAATATGTATGTCTTGACAAAACCGGCCAAGTTGGATGAACTTGGCCGGCACAATTTTTAGAAGGGAGTGCAATTTGGCTAAGCGGCATTTGAAAATTCGCTGTATTTTTGAATCATATGTCTTACAGTGCTTAAAAAAAGTCTTTAATCAACGTGTCCTATATGTCATGAGCTACGTAGCCAAAACGTGGACTATCACCGCAGGGTTGGTCTGGTTGGTCTCTCTGGCCTATAGAATTCGCAATGATATGCTTCACCAATAAACTAAAGTCACCGATATTGTGCTCATATGTAATCACACGTGTCAGAGTGGAGATGCCCTACCGCAGGATGGACAGCCGACTTAAAGAAGGTGGCTGGCATCGGAGGGAAGCCTACTTTCAGCAGTGGACGAAGACAAGCAAAAATTGAAAACCTTTAGTCGGTTTTCCATTACTTTGCTTGTATTCATTTAGGTTGTTTTATGAATTGCGCACAAATATAATAGTATAAAAAGCTCCAATCACGTCCCCGTCGCTGTACGCTACGCCCGAGGAGTCGTAGCCGGAGTTAGGTGACTGGAAGGAGAACAAGGAACAGAGACAGGCGCAGACCGCGGCGGCGGAGCAGCTGCCACGCGCGCGGGCCCAGCACGCCGGGGTCGGCCGCCGCGCTGGCGCCGCGCACCAGCCGCGCCGCCCTCGCCCCGTCCCGCTCACTCCCATCCGCGTCTCTACTGCCACTCCTCTTATTACTGTCGCTATGTCTGTCTCGCTCCCGCGGGGACTCCTCGTCGAGGTGTCGGACGGACACCGGCTCTAGGATGCGAGAGAGCGGTTCTACTGTGTTGCCTCTGTAGAAAAAGAAAAAATATATATTAAACTGTAATTTAAACAATTAATAAAATTGTCATTATAATATTATACTAGCGTCGCTAGTTTGCCGTTCACTCGCTCGCTTGTATTTAAGAAAAACATAATAAATAGTTTTAGTATTATAAATTTAAATTACGATTTATTTTAGCCTTTATGTTATTCCACAATCCTCTCTATATGGAGTTCTCCAAAACGCACAAATTTCAATTTCCTTGTGCTTACTCATTAATAGTAAATTATTTTAAGAAGATAATATCATATTAAATACTTAACTAAATAATAAACAAGTCGTCTAGACAAGTTTAATGATTTAGTGTATACAAAAATATATTTTAAGAAAAAACCGTGAAAAAAATTAATATTTTACGTGGAGATTTGCTGTGTTCTTAGCTAATTTATCTTCAAAAATATTCATAATTAAACTATATATATTTTTTTTGCTATTTTTAATGAAATAAATACATACTTAAAGTTTTTAATAATAAAACGTGCTTATAATTTTGGTGAAGCTGCACAAAAATCGATCGCAAAAAAAAATTATAAAAAAAATATTTGTAAAAACAAAAATCCCGACTGCATAAAACTAAAAAGAAAATAAACAAGCCCAATAGTTTATTAGGATTAAGAGTCGGGACCTATAAGTAATTCTTCAATCAATAATTTTTTTATCAGGAACCCCGCATAATTTAAAGGGGTCCCGATTTGGCTAACTATTGAAGATACAGTCAGTTTAGTCTTATTGTGTATTTTCGGCAACCCATACAATTTAGCATATTTTACATAACTAGTTACGAGGGATTTAATGTTACATATCTTACGTTTCTTTCATTCTTCTTCTTGCTTCTGCTTCTGCAACACCTACCTTTCGCTGCCGTATATCAGCGTCGGTCGTCAGCATTGCACTTATTTCACGGTCTCTGTATTCTGTTATTTCACGGTCTCACCAATGCATCTCAGGCACCGCTTCTGTTATCGGCAGCAATCACATGACGCAACCATATTCAATAAGTGAGACGTGCCTTTTCCTACTCGCACACAGGCTGAGTGATCGTTATAAACAGACTTTAAAACAAAGGGAGCGATTAAAGTATCGTACCGAGGTAGTCTCCCAAAATATGCCTTATGATCCTAAGGAGATTTTTTTCTCTACAGTGTCTTTCACTTTATCATCCCACCATTTATCGTGCTTTTTACTAAAACCTCGTTTTCATTTTCTACATATTTCTGCCGCTGCTTTTCTCATATAATTCTTAAATATAATTGCAGAGCATACTTCAACGCTTCCGTTTTCTGTTTTAAAGATAATATTCAATAAAATTAAAATTCATATAAAGTCTAATATTTTGGAAGTACTTATTCCTCTTTGATCGATGGATCTTAAAACTTTCAGCTTCTTATGCGATAATTCGACTCCAAGTTTGGACGTCTCGTACCTCAAAATGAAACAGACTCCTTATTCTAGCAACGACTACATATTGGTCTGTTTCCAGGATAGCATCCAAAGCACTCGTGTGTCCACAACTTAACCTTAAATATACTGATCAGCTAGAAATAATACTTTTCACGGTGAGAATATAATAGAACGTGCGAATGGATTGGTGATGAAGGAATAGCAAAAAAGATTAATGAAGAAAAAGTGAGCGGTAACAAAGATAGGGAGAGACCTCGGTTGACCGACTTTGCCGTGCTTTTGTCTGACTTTTCCACTAGTAATACAGCGTGAAGCTAAATAAGTAAGTATTTAATTTCAATTTTGTTGTAAAGAATCATTGTTGGTACCACAACATCATTTTTCTCCAGTTGCTTATCATTATTCTACACTAACGGTCATTGTCCGTATTAACACATTATAAAATAAATAGGGGGGTAAATAGGGTTCATAGATGCCACTTCATTAAACGTACATTATAATGTCCAAGCTTATATCTCACAGCACAATTTCAGCTTTACACGCTGGTTTTAAAAAAGACATAATTTTTGGTTAAAAATAACAATTTTAGGAGAACTGCCATGTTAGTCCCATAATAATCGGTTCAGCTGTTCCGTACATTTTAAAATTGTTTATTTTTGTTATGGTACAATGCGTATAAAATCGAGATACCGAAAACTAAGGTAGCCTTCTTCCTTAAGCATAACTTTTGGCCGGAGAGTGTTACTTTTCGAAAATTTATTGATTTTAGGAAGAAAAAAGATGAAGGACTCGCCAATAAATAATAAAAATAGGGAAACATGCACCCGTATGGTAACCTTCAATTGTAAGTTAATTAAAAGATCTATAGACGGAGTGAGAATGTTATGTCGGAGTGCGGATATTGTCACCCTGCAGGAGACTTGGTTATTTCCCAATGACCTGCATTTTCTGGGGACGGTGGATGGGGATTTCGGCAGTACGGGAACATCTGCTATTGACACAGGTGCTGGCCTTATCGCGGGCCGGCCTTTCGGGGGAGTGGCGCTTCTGTGGAGATCTAGTGTTTTTCCGTGTGTGTCTGTGGTTGAGTGTTCTAACCCTCGCATATGTTCTATTAAGATTTCCCTTACTAACAAATGCCTTGTTGTATGTAGTGTATATATGCCTACTGATAATCATGAAAATCTGGCGGAATTCACGGACTGTCTTAGTGCGCTTAGTGCAATTATTGACGAGTGTGCTGTGGAGTCAGTTTTTATGCTAGGGGATTATAATGCCCATCCGTGTAAGTTGTTTTACAGTGAGTTAGAAAATTTTTGTTCAGAACAGTCATGGATTTGTGCGGATATACGTAAGTTACAAACTTTACCGCAGTCTTTTACGTTTGTTAGTGATACACATGGCAGTAGGAGATGGTTGGACCACTGTGTGGTTACCGAGGCAGCATGGCAATGTATCAGTAGTATTTCTATCATATATGACATATATTGGTCTGATCATCTTCCGCTTACCATTAATTGGACTAAATCGACTGGTTGTGGGTTCGATCCCCACTCGAGGAGATGAAATATTTACTTAAATTTATATTTTCATTTCTTCGCTCTGGTGTCGAGGTTAAGCGCGGCGTTGAGTTCTGCCACTCAACACGCAATGCCTCCAGAATTCGGCAGAAAGTGGGGAACGGAGTGTCTTAACACTAGGTTCCCTCTGCCTACCCTGCTGTGCGCGGGATAAAGCGTGAAGCTATTTTTATTTTAAAGTCGTAGATCTATTATTGATAAATTGTATGACTCTTTGATAACAATATTGTCTAAAGCAGCCATAGTATCTTATGACATAAAGGGTGACAAATCGAGTGCTCGTTTTCCACATAGGCTAAGAGGCTGGAATATACATGTAAATGACACACATAGTGAAGCTAGGTCTAAGTTTCTTATGTGGGTTTGGTATGGCAAGCCCAATAGTGGTACTTTGTATAATGAAATGGTAAATAGTCGTAAAATCTTTAAAAGTAGACTGAAATGGTGCCAAAATCATCAAGAACAAACAAATATGGATGCGTTTGCCTCTCATCTCAGTAAGGGTGATTTCGGATAGTTGGCCGGAAACCTGGTTCGTAGGCTGTCATAGACGGCGTGGGTGAACCCCAAACTATAGCGAACCTTTTTAATGATCTGTTTTCTGTACAATCTTCACGGAAATTATCAGTTGGGGTGCCTGATGCTGAGATTAATTTAAAATATATTAACACTTTTGTAAACAATAAAACGGTTAGGAAAATTATACAGTCAATGACTAGAGGCAAATCACCTGGCCACGATAGTCTCAGCATCGAGCACCTCCAGCACGCGGGGCCTCGCCTTGCTGATAGCGTTTCTTTTTAATTTGTGCATAGTTCATTCATACTTACCGCTAAATTTGATGAGAATGGTTGTGGTACCGATAGTAAAAAATAAAACAGGAGATTCGGCTAACAGTTCGAATTATAGGCCTATTTCTTTAGCAACAATCATAGCTAAGATACTCGACAGTGTGCTTAGTGCTCAGTTAGATTGTTATTTGCACATTCACAAACTGCAATTTAGATTTAGAGCTCAGTTATCCACAGAAAGCGCAATTCTGAGTTTAAAGCATGCCGTCGGGTATTACACTGAAAGAAACATTCCTGTATATGCCTGCTTCTTGGACCTGTCGAAAGCTTTCGATTCAGTCATATACAACATCTTGTGGGAAAAGCTACAGCAGGTGGGAATGCCTACAGAAATGATTTTACTCTTTAAATATTGGTATAGTAATCAACAAAATGTTGTTAAATGGGCAAACGAGTACTCATAGCCGTATAGGTTGGATTGTGGGGTGAGACAGGGAGGATTGAGCTCCCCCAAGCTTTTTAGCCTCTATATCAATGCGCTGATAGAGGGACTCAGCGGCATGAGTGTCGGATGCCGTATCGGTGGCGTTTGTTTTAATAATATTAGATATGCCATGGTGGCATATGGATGACATGGTGCTGCTGGCTCCCTTTGTCAGTGCTATTAGAAAGATGCTGGCTTTTTGTGAGTCATATGCTGAAGTGCATGGATTGGTGTACAATAATTGCGTTGCGTGTTCAAGTCTGGGGACAGACTACCGAAAAATGTACCTTCAATTAAGCTTAACGAAAAAAATCTTGTTAGAGTACACCAATTCAAGTATCTAGGCCACATTGTCACAGAAGATCTAAAGGATGATGCAGATATTGAACGAGAGCGCAGGGCGTTGTCGATCAGGGCGAACATGTTGGCTCGCAGATTTGCTCGTTGTTCAACACCAGTTAAGATCACGCTTTTTAAAGCTTACTGTACTTCTTTTTATACGAGCAGTCTCTGGGTCAACTATACCCAGAGATCGTATAGCGCGTTGCGTGTTCAATACAACAACGCCTTCAGGGCACTGCTGGGGCTGCCGCGGTACTGTAGCGCCTCGAGTATGTTACCGCACGCAGGGGTCGACAGTTTCCCGGCCATTCTCCGTAAAAAGGCAAGCTCTCTTTAAAGGCGGGCCCGCGGCAGCCGCAACACTATCTTGAAGGCTATCGCCGACAGTGGGGACTGTCCGCTGATCGGGCATATGTGTGACATTACCAAGTCACTATTTGTTATTAAGTACTAACACTAGATATTAAGCTCTATTGTATTTTACTAACATTTTTTGGATCATTGGTGGTCCGATTAATAAACATTTTTTTTTATGGTATCGGGTATATGCACTTGTAAAAACACAGTTATGACTTGACATAGATGATCTTGATATAGATCAATACTGTATAATTTTCTTGAAAAATATACATATTTAAAAGAAAAAAATATATATTATTTCACATTTATTTAGGTAATTGGTAAGTGCGCGCGTATTGCAAACGCAATATGTTTCGCATAAATTCTGATCCTGATCCTAAATCTATAAATCACGATATTTTTTCTTTTATAATCAACAAAACATTGAAAACTAAATATTTCACCAATTCAATGTGACGGTTGTATAAAATAACTCTTTTAGCAAGTAGCAACTTCGTAAATAAAATTTTTTTTTGAACTGATTCTAATAAAACAAACAATAGATGTTAAGCGAAGCTGCTTCTGGCAAGTGTGTAATAGTGAAAACTTCATTTAAATTGATTAAGTCATTTCTGATATTAGTGTAAACAAACACACAGACAAACAGACCGAGATGGAATCAAATATTAAGAATCATTATTTATTTATCATTAATTATTCACATTATTATACACATTATTCTATTACACTTATAAATACGTACGTAAGTAATAGTTTCTGATACGAGGGGAGGTCCAAAAGTTCGTGGAATGAAAGGGTTCTAAATTAAATGAAACAATAAATCTATTTTTCCATTTCAATATAATCACTCTTAAGCTGAATACATTTATTGGATCTATGAATTAATTTTTCTAAGCCGTCGAAATAATATTTTTTTTCTTTTGCCTCAAAATGAGCTTCTCGGAAAATTTCCTTCCCCTTAAGTCTTTTTTTAAAATTGAGGAACAAATGAAAATCACTAGGGGCCAGGTCTATACTGTAAGGTGGGTGCGTGTGCAGAGCAGCCATTGCAACTCTGCTCTTTTGAACTGATGCGTTGTCTTGCGAGAGCAACACACCCTTAGCCAACTTTTCTCGACGTTTTTCTTTGATGGTCTCCTTTAATTTGTTTAGTATATATACTATATATTTACTATCGATGCGTAGTATTCTCCGGTTATGTTTCTTCAGTTTTATTTGTAATCAATCAGTATTATTCCCTCACGATAAAAAAAATAGTATCACTGCCATCCCCTTTCCAGCCGATTGTGACAACTTGAATTTCATTGTGGGTGGTGTGCCCTTTTTATGCCATTGCGTGGACTCCTGTTTTGACTCAAAGTGATGGACCCATGTTTCATCTTCAGTAACAATCCGTTCCAAAATCTGTGGCGGTTCATCTCCACACAACTCCAAAAATTGCTTTGAAGCATCGACGCGCTGTAGTTTCTGAAGCAGTGTGATTCTTGGTACCCATCTTGCACTGTTTTTTCTTTAAACGTCCTCCAGTACAAGTTTTTCCACTTTTTCGATGATGTCTGATGTGGTGGCCTCAACTGGCCATCCAGAGCGGGGGTCGTCTTCAATCGTCTCTCGACCATGTTTAAAAAGACCATGCCACTTATAAATGATGGATTTACCAGGGCATTCCACCCCATAAACGGCTTGCATTTCATTTAAAATGGTTTGACCATTCTTTCCTTGCTTGGTAAGGAATTTTATCACGGCACGTTGTTCAATTTTCTCCACAGTTTTCTTCCGAATTCACTTGTTTAGCAGTTATAGCTCTATATCCCTATCCCCACTCCATCCCCTCCATTCCCCGAACTTTTGGACCTCCCCTCGTATATCCTCCATGTACAGACATCGATCAGTTACGATTTTATTATAAGTATAGATATAGATTAGAAAAGAATCTACGAAACACATATGAACTATATTATGTTATATTAATCTTATAATATTAGTTATCAACTTATCACCATTTGAACTGGATCATTATATGCGTGTTGCATTTTATGCAGATATTATTAATAACTTGAGGCCAGTCGTGGCGCAGCGGCACGAGGAGTGACTGTAAAACCGACTGGTTGTGGGTTTGATTCCCACTCCAGGAAATGAAATATTTAATTAAATTTATATTTCCATTTTTTCGCTCTGATGTCGAGGTTAAGCGCGGCGTTGAGTTCTGCCACTCAACACGCAATGCCTCCAGAATTCGGCAGAAAGCGAGGAACTGAGTGCTTTAACACTAGGTTCCCTCTTCCTACCCTGCTGCGCCCGGGATATAGCGTGAAGCTGATTTATTATTAAAACTTTATTCAGATATATATTTTTACAAAAAGAGTTTCGTTGAGTTCCAGCTCTCAATACGCAATGCCTAGAAAATTCGGAAAATTTAATGCATGGGGAACGAAGTATTTCAGTACTAGGTTCTGCCTACCCCATATGCAGGATAATAAAGCTAAAAATTAAGTTAATATCTATGTGAGTATATAGATTACATACATACCTAGGAAATGTATTAATGGAAGGCATAGACAGATACGAAGTGGGAGAAGGTCTGCCGCTGTCCGAGCTGTCGAGGCCCGCTGCTTCCAGCAAGCTGTCTGTCGTGCCCACTGGAAATGTATAATAGAATGTTCAAAATTCCTTTTTTTGTTAAATTGATTGTTGTTATTGTTTGGTATTTGAATTTTTTTAAAGTGTTAGGAAGAATAAAAACATAATCTTTGTTGATTTTCAAGACGCCGGCTAAAATCTCGAAAATAGTTATACGAGTATATAAACGACCTAAAGGAATATTTCCGCCAAGCGCCAAATTTCAAAAGGAAGGAGGTTGTATGACTGGTTAATTTTGGCCGCAGGTTGGGAGAAGAAGAAGAAGACGAAAAAACCACTCGTAATCAATAAATTATATTACTTACCTTTAGTTTAGGACCTCTTATTTGAATACGCTTTATAGAGATCAATCTAGAGATCATAAGTCGTTATTTAAATAAATTACTTAATATTTTCATTTCCTCCCTAGGGTAATAGGAGAAAACGCGACTTGATGTCCGCTACTCAACACGAAATGTTTTAAAAATTCGGCAGAAAGTGAGGATTGGAGTGTATTAACTATAAGCTTCCCATCACCACTTTTCAAGGATCTTATATTTTCTCTTTGTGTACTCTATAACAAAAGTAGCAGGGTAGTCGAAAATTATTTTTTTATATCGCAATTGAAAAAAGAAAACACCTTCTGCGGTAAAAATTTGCCCCGATGCATGACAGAATGACGAGCACTGACTAAGGCGGGAGGAACTAATAAACTAATAATTTGTGCTACTCATCAGTAAATGGCGTTAATAGTCTCGTAATTAATTAAGTAATTTAACCGTTCCGTTTTACTTGCATAAGCTGTTTTACCTTCTGTTGTAGTTCTGGCCACAGGTACCCCTACCTGTAACAACCTAGGACGCTCAGAATAGGTGGGTGGTACCTGCCTACCCCACAACTAGTAGTTACTATATACAAGTGTAATATTTGTACCTCGTGTTTTCTGCGGCATTCTGAAGGCGTGAGGCTTCTTCTGCCTCTTGCGGAGCGCCGCCGCCACCTCCGATATGCCCGACGATGAGGTCGATGATCTGTTTATAAGTTATAACGTGTCGCTATTAACGCTTCTCGGTTTTTTCATGTACAGCAGTTAATTATCTATCTGAAAGGTTTTTACACCGTCAACGGGTAGGGAGGTTCCGGAATTGCTCGTCAAGAAATACGAGCAGTAATGGTCGTGCGAACAGGGAATCCGCGATCACAGGGGGATTGCCCACCATGATTAGCGGGCGCTAATAATGTCGGTCTTCGTCTGTTGGGCCGCGCGACGTGAGATAGAAATACGACGGAGAGTGTCGTTTAGTGAGGAATAATAATTACATCATCGAAGAGTAGGATAAGAAGCGGGCCTAGGTTAGGAGTGTAGTTACACGCTTGTTCGATGAGGGTATTTGGATAGAAATCTGCGCACTCGTAGTAGCGAAGTGAAGAATTCCCTTATTTATTTATTTATTTATTTATTCAGATTCACCACATAAATTTTACAATAATATTTTTAATTCTAAATTTCTTATTACTAAATGCATTACCTTTTAAGGTGAATACCGCATGCAACATTGGAGTATACAAAAGTTTTAATGTTAATTATTGGTAAAAGATATACATAAAGTCTAATTACATAAATTTATTTTTAAATTTATGTAATACTAGCGACACGCTCGCGGCTTCGCCCGCTTGATTTGCTGACACTAAAAACACACACAAAATGTTCACAATTAAACTTGTTTTGGGCTATATTACAATATAAAATGACTGCAATAATAGACATTCTCATATATCTTCCATGTACAGGCACCGATCAATTTAGCTTAGCTTATTTTTTTTAGCTTATAGGTGACGGCACAATCTTA
>DWMY01002804.1:0-11143 GCA_018249775.1 Heliconius hecalesia formosus
CTCTTTGGTAATTGATAGCTGGATAAAGTCGCTTTAATAGTTGTTATTTAACTGTAAAATATGATATAGAGTTTTATAATTATTTTTTAATAATATTATCATTAATTAAAAGTTGCGGTTACGGTCATTTATTTTATACAATGACCTTTTATTTTAAATCCTTGTGATAATTTGTCTATATTTATCAATGAAGACACATTTTGTTTTGATGTAATTGCGATCAAAGCTACTTAGGTCAGTTAAAATTGGTCCAGTCCAGTCACGTTTACACGACTGTTAGAACTTTTGGGCGAAGCATATTAAAGCTAATTTCTTTTGAAAAAACTTATAAATTATTATTTTTTTCCCACTGTGTCCCGCAAATAATGGGTTAGGCAAAGGGAACCTGATGAACAATTGTTAAGTCACTCCTCCATCCTCTTCCAATGGAAATCCATTAAGACACCTCTGTTCCCCATAAATAGTAATAAGTCTTGAAAATTGCAATACAAACTATATAACAATACGTTTAGTATAGTCTTTACGTCGACTATTTACGTTATCGTCGAGGGAGTTTTCAAGTAATTGCCTCATGTCTTATTCATGTACAATACACCGGAAACAGCGTGTGATCTTTTAATTTGTTTATTCATGGAATATATGTTAGACTACTATATGATATATGTACTTAATAAGTGTGTGACCTTACCTATATATGTTATTTTTTATTATTATAGTTGAAAATGAATATAACTTAAAATATACATATATTATATTTTAAAAATCATAAAATTATACAATTTTTCATCAACATTTGCTAATAAAATTATCACGTAATACTATCGTCGGTAACCTAACTTTATAGACAAGCAGATATTTTTTGAAGTTAAAATACTGGTTGCAGGCATCTGTCGGTATACAATACGTCTAGACCCAATGCAGTTATCTCTCAATAACTCTGGATTCAAGTGAAGATCATTTATCAGTCTGGCTTTAGTATGGTTATGGATGCTGAATAGTAAATGTCCAGTGATTTATTTTTACTTTTAGCATTTCCCACACATCGCACATCACAGTGAATCTAGTGTTAGTGTCTAATCTCTACGCTCTGCTCAACGCTCAAGTGATGAAACTCAATCTCGTGCTTTGTCTCTTTATTAGAGCGAGGAAATAAAAAAATATTACTCCGAGTTAGAGTCCTCTTTTTTCGATTATGACTTTAATGTTTAGCTTTATCGGCGTGACGACCTTTTTCAGTATAAGCAGAAGGGAATCTAGTGTTAAGGCACTTCGTTACTAACAAAGTGGAGATAAGTCGTGGCACAAGGTGTGACTGTAAAATCGATTGATTGTGAACTCGATCCCCGTTCAAGGAAATAAAATATTTGAATCAGCTTCACGCTGTATCCCGCACACAGCAGGGTAGGCAGAGGGCACCTAGTGTAAGACACCCCGTTCCCCACTTTCTGCTGAATTCTGGAGGCATTGTGTGTTGAGTGGCAGAACTCAACGCCGCACTTTTTCCTCGACACCAGAGCAAAGAAATGGAAATAAAAATTTAAGTAAATATTTCATCTCCTCGAGTGGGAATCGAACCCACAACCAGTCAGTTTTTCAGTCACATTTTGTGCCACTGCACCACGATTGGCCTCAAATATTCTAAAATATTTACATAAATTTATATTTTCATTTCTTCGCTCTGATGTCAAGGCAAAAACACAAACAGAGGGTGATTTGATTTGATTTTGTTACTAACAAAGTGTTTTAAAAAAAGCATTTTAAACGTTAAGTAAAACCACATACTTGTATCAGGAATTTAAGGCCGTTATTAGATAAAACTGTACAACCTAGTTATATGAGCGTTAAAGATAGTTATCTATTAATAAGGATTATTAATAAAAGGCCTAAGCCATAGTAAGGCGTTGACGTAGAGTCTGACTGTAAATGTGATGATTGTGATTAATTTCCACTGGGGGAAATTAATAATATTCATACTTATTTAGAAAACGTATAAAAAATTTTACGTAGTGGAATTTGAACCCGCGCCTCTTGGCAACCGTTCAAGCGCTTTGACTACTAAGCCATATGTTTTTTTATCAAACTACGTCCAAATTCTTAATTATGATTAAGATGCTAACAGCATCTTTGTATAAATCGAATTATAGAGTAAGCCCATATTTCATCACGTTAACCATATCGATCTCCACTGTATCAACTTTACGCACAGAGTTACTTCCTATATATCCTCCTCCTCCTCCTATTAGGCTCGTATTTATAAACCGCTCTCAATTTTGAGATCGATCTTGAGATGCCGTTTTATTTCCTAGATTATAATATGTGAATGAAAATGATCGAACACCTCAAGATTGCTATCAAGAACAATCTCGGACCACATAAATCTGGGTCTTAGAATGTGTTATCTCTATTGGTTTTGCCTCTTACTACGCAGTGTGTCAAGATTGGATGGGAAGCGATGACGAGAGTGTCATAACACTAGGTTCTCTCTTAGATAAAAAAGAAAAAAAACACTAATGACATCTCATAATAAAAAAAATGATGGCAGCAATTAATTTTATATGACTGTTATTACAGTCATCAAAAAGCAATCTTGCCGGCAACATTTGAATATAAACGACGTTTCAGTACGTGTCTGTAATATGGATGCCTAATACGAGTCTATTTAGTATTAATTGCGTTAAACTAGAGATCAAAAATGTTTATAATGAAATATTGTTTTGTCGCCATCTTGATGAGCGGGACGTGGCTTATTTGTGATAGTTACGGATTTAAATTTGTCTCGAAGCATTTTTTATATTATTTCGTTTTACAATTTAACAAATAATGTTGGAAACGAAATATTTTAAAACTTTGCTCTTTTTGTTTTTTTTTTTTACTGTAAAGGCGACGGTTGTGAGTTGAATTGTTGGCATTAAGTTTTGCCGCTTTATATGAATTATCTCAAGAATTCGGCGGAAAGTAAAAAACGTAGTATCTTAACACGAGGTTCTTGAGAACTATTCACTGAAACTAAAAACAAAGGTTAACTCTATCGAATAGAGATCAAATTTATTACCATCATGTGTACTGTATAACATTACACTGCGCCACGACAGCCTCTCTATACATATTTTTAGCAAAAACAAACCAAGTTCACAAAAGGAGAAACAACTTTAATCGCAATTACACAAATACGTTAGCTAAGCTACACCAGCGACAGCATTGTTTGCGTCGCATATCTGCACTCGCGCTTCACCCCACCTGGTGAGATAACGAGGTTTAATTACGACCGGCTTCGTTAGCGGATAACGGCGAAGATGGCGTTACGCCGGACTCATTTTACATAGAGTATGCGGTTGTAGTGCAGATGTGGTTATAAGAAAAGCTCTTTTAGAGCTAAGTTTAGATTAATTTTTAATTTTTCTGTCGTTACAACACGGCAAAAATATACTAGAAAAAAAAAACATGATCTTTGCCCTCAATGACGATTGGATCAACAATCAACACGTTTAGAGCCACATTATGTTATGCCACATTATATGCCAGAAGTGTCTTTTTAAAATGTACTTCTACCACACTTTTACTCCATTTTAAAGATATTGCTTGTTTTTCTCTACAGGGATATATTGAGTTTAAATATAAAAAAAAAGTCAAATTTTGAGGCAATCGTGTTATAGCGTCACAGCATGCGACACAGCGCGGCGTTGAATGCCACCGCAATGTCTTGATTTAAATAGGGAACGGTGTATCTTAACAATAGCTTTACACTTTTGCCTATCCTGCCATATGAGAAAAAAATATTTATTCATAATCTTTGCCATTTCAGTGTATACCTAATAATTAGCAAGAAAGCTCGAACACTACACCAAATAAGCCAGACAAACCAACAAATTTAACACATTCAACAAAATTACTTCTATTAAAAGCTCAATAAAGGCTGTTTTAGCTAAATTTTCGGCAAAATGCTTTTATTTAAGCTCTCTTCGTAACCTTTAGCTTAATTATGGTTTTATCTGCTTTCTAAATGTCATTTGAACAGTTGCATGCAGTTTATATCAACGTCGCCTTATATGGTTTTATCGTGTTGGCATTATAGTGAAAGATATCTGTGATTAATTCATTTTGTTTTTCAGTAGAGTGACTCATAAGGTGTCGAAATTTTATAATACTTAAGAAAAAATATATATTTACAAATGAAAGCAATAAACTAAATTTCATTTTGTATATGCATAATATACAAACATAAAATAAAATTTAGATAAACAGTTTTAATTAGCTTGATTTCGTTGTGCTGTGTTGTGAATCCAGTAATTCAAATATTACCCCCTATCTTATTGACCAATTGACCAGAAACTTGGTTTTACACTTTATTATTTATTTTTATGGAAATTTAAAATATTCTTATGTAGGTTTTGCATTTACATCTTACGTCATAAGGGACAGCATCTTGCTATAAAGGACATGGTTATTTGGACTTGTTCACCACCACATATTTGTAACGATCCGATATCAATACTAAAACGTATAGGTGAATAAAATAATTAATTAAAAATGTATATCAAATTAATATTATAAATATAATATTTATAATATTATTTAATTTATAGTTACGATGCAATCATATTTATAATAGTTTAGTTCAGTTCTTTGATTACGCGTTCCATTTACAAATAATATTAAAGTAACGAAATATACTATAGATACTACAGATAATATTATTATAATTATTTAATAAAAATAATTTTATAACTATAAATAATCACTGTATTTTATAATTTAAAAGAAATAATTACATAATTAATATTTTTAACATTGCAAAATATTATGTTGGCAGAATAAGTAACTATCTTTGTCAAAAGTCTAAGGAAAAAGAAAAAAAAGAGAGGGGAGATGGCGGACGCGTCTGGTGAAAGATGGTTGTTCAAAATTGTTTAGAGAAGTATTAATTTATACCTTACATATATATAATAATTACATTTTATATTTAAAAATATGTAAGATAGTGTATATTATAATAGTGATACAATTATTCGAGACTGATAAAATAAGTTATAAGTGCTGTTTTGTTTATAAGTGCTTGTTTGTTTTGGAATATTTCATCGGTAAGTTTTTAATAGCTTATTATTAATACAAAGAAGATTAATATTAATGCATATAACGCCATTAATATATACTGATAAATATTATTTAGTTATAAAATTAAAATGAATGCATAAAGATTTTTTATGAGGTATGTAAAATTACAATTTTAATAATTTACGTAGCATGCTTGCCGCCATTTTCTTAATTAATTTTTGTTAGGAAATTACAGTTACATAATATATGATTAATATAATGTTTACATATTCACAAAAATGTTAAATATTACTGTAAAAATAAATATGTATAAATATCATTTATAATATGATATAAAAATACCTACATATTTACAATTTATAAATATTATATAATATGAGTATATTCAATGTCTGATAATAAAGTCAATGTGTTGATATATTTAATTAAATATTATAAAAACATTAAACGGTAATAAATTATAAACTATTTGTACGATTGTCGGAGTTCATTGAACCTGTTTTACTAATAACTGATCTTGGAGGCACAACCGACTGCTGCTTGGCTTCGCTGGTACTAATATACTTGGCTTAGTGAATTGCTATGACATTTAATTATCACACCGCGATCGACTTTGCCTCGCGGTGCGCTTGCGATGCATAAGCGATGCTTGTATAGAGCGTTTATTTAACATATCGGCCGATTTATATTGATCTCACAAATTAATAAACATCACAAGTTACTATTCTAATACAATTTTTATATAAACAAGCATAACAAGTACCTTCAGAAAGATGGTTGTTGTTTAAGTAATTTTGTTTATTAAGTGTAGAGTGGGGTGTCAGTTACAACATCACACAGTATCTCGAACAAGATCAATAACAGAGTGCCTTATGACTTCCTCAAGTGGGAATCGAACACACAACCGTCGCGTTTACGGTCAGAAGCTGTCCTGCTCTGGTACGACACTAACTATTACTAAATGGCGGCAAATAAAAATGCTGCCAATTTGTTTTCCAGAACATTAAAAAAGTTTTTATCAAATTTCGGTAGGAAATGAAGTTTAAATGATTTTTCTCTTTACAATGACTATTTACATTAAAAATGTTAATGAATGTTAATTTTAATTATCTTTATATATAAATCGTGCGTCGTGGCGCAGGGGCAGAAGTGAAAAACTGTAACGCGACGAATTTGGGTTCGATTTCCACTCGGTGGGTATGAAGTTTTTAATATTTTAATTTTTTCACTGTGGCAAGTCTTTTTTCTTTTTTATTCTGTCATTTAATCAACGTAGAATGACTCACCAGTAAACTATACTTATGTACTCTTTATAATACTCTGAAAATATAAAGATGCGTATGCATGTCCTCTGACAAAAAGTAAAAAACGCGGTATTGAGTATTGCCATTCACCTCGCTCGAAATTAGGGGATGTGGAAAACGGAGTGTTTCAACACTATGTTAGGTATATAGCGTGAAGCCAAAATAAAATATGAAGCGAAATAATATTATCTACAAAACATATCGTTTTTCAAAGTCACTGAAACGTATTACGGATACACCTATAACCCTAACCTGTATCTCTTACACGTCATTACTCCGACGACCCTCGACAATTTTTATTCAAAGTGTTATCTTTATTTAATATATTTATGTCACCCCTGGCTCGTTATTATTTTTGGAGCTTTACACTGTATCCCGCATATCGTGGGATCGATAGAAACCATAGAGGAGATCTAGAGATAAGACACTCCGATCACCACTTTCCGCTCAATATTTGCGGTGTTGCGTATTGAGTGGCGGAACTCAACGCCACGCTTTATCTTGTTAATAGAGCGAGTACAGACAGGGTGCCAAGTGTGATCGAACTTACAACGGATAAAAAAGTTTTAACAGATTTATTCTTACTTTGTAAACATCAAAACGAACTTAAATACATAACCATTACAAAAATTGAATACTTTTATTAAGTTTATTTTTTTTTCTCAACAATTCTTTAAAATACTTCAAAGAAATGAACATTTCCACTTTTGTTTCAAATTTTATTGTGTTACAAGATATAAAGCCAGACTTCCTTTCTAATTTTCGTATAGCCCGCGGCGCGATGAGCCAGGTCCTTACTACGTCTACTTGAATTATTTATAAAAAGATTAACTAAATACGTTCTCTAAGGAATATTACTTTCGGCGGTGTGCTCAATCGTTTATAATTTTGTTATAATAATAAATTTTTGAAGCTGTCATATTGAAGTGGGACAGCAACTGACCGTAAAAGCAATGGTTATTTGTTCGACACCCAGTCGGGAAATTAATTACTCTCATTTCATCGCCCTGGTGACAAGACGAAGAGCTGCGTTAAGTTTACCAGCAAATTAAAAGTTGAATATGGAGAATGGAGTGACTTAAAAGTAAGTCTTCTTTCTACGCATTGTAATGACGAATATGTCATGAAATTATTTATCTTGTTTATTTATACGACAAAAAAGACGTATCTCATTGGAAGGAAAAACAAACAAACTTCAAAGTAAGCTCAATAATAATATGGTTAGTTCTTTGATTTTCACGATTATTACATATTTTAAATAAAATTCTTTTAACCGGATTAATCGCGTATATTTTGTATTATACATTTTTGGAAATCCGACGCTTGGAACACTTTGCAGTAGTCCGTGGTCACGGGAGTCTACCCGTGACCACGGACTACTGCAAAGTGCGATTAATCCGGTTAGAAGAGTTTTATTTAAAATAATATGGTTTTCATAGATGAAGAAATTTTTCATTTCGTTTTTATCATAATTTAATATCATTGTAACTATATTGTGGTAACGTGACAAATATTACTTTGGAAGTAACTTTGAATTCATATTTATTTTTTTCTCGTTAGATAAAGTTTGATAAAATAATGGTTATGACATGAATACCCTACAAAGCACATCTACTTCCTCCGCACAGTTGAATGAGAGGATTAAGGCGATCCGTACGCTCATTTGCCTTGTAGTTTCTAAATAAAAAGTAAGAATGTACTTGCATACCACAAATGCGATAATAGAGTGCTACAACACTCAGTCCGTTCTCCCATCGTGCGGGCTACGGCTTGAGCTAAAGTAAAAAAGATATACTTTTTTCTGTGCTTTAAAGAATTGTAGATTTAAATATTTGATATCAATTCCGGCTTAATATGTCAACAAGTTCTTGAGACAACGGTCTTTACAGACCCTGTCGGTCTCGGTCGAACAATAAAGTGATTCCATATGGTTTATTTTTTAATATTGAGGAATACAACAATGAAAAAAAGAACTATTTCTACATGTAAATAAAGCCAACGACATGAACAAGTTAAGATATTTATTATAAACATATTTGAGGGGTATCGGTCTTTTCGGTCCATTGCCCGCGTTATTCTGCTGTTTCGCCTGAGGCGATGTTTTTACTTTCACATAAACTTATATTTAGAAAACTATATACGCATATTTTTTTTAGTTTCACAGTTTTCTTGCATATAGCAGGATAGGCAGTTGGAACTTAATGTTAAGGTGTTCCGTTCTCCACTTTCTGCCCACTTTTCGTAACAAATGTACTTTGTCTACTATAGCGGGGAAATTAAATAATTTAAAAATGATAATTCCTGGTATCCAGTATTAAACCTACAATTGTCGTGCTGACAGTCAGATGCTGATCCAATGCGCCACGATAGTCTCTATACTTACATACATACGAGTATGTCTCTCCACTCATAAATTTTATAAATGAATTCACGAATATTGAATGGAGGAGCTGAACGCCGCGTTTTTGACTTGTTACCAGAGCGAAGAAATGGAAATATACAAATATGTAATTTCCCAGAGTGGATGTCGAATCCACGACTGTCTCGTTCACAATGCATTACTTCTACCTCTACTCTACGACGGTCTATATAATTGATGATTGATTTCTTATGAAAGAAATATGACTTTAAGCAAATATTTCCAAATTGCCCACAATAATTGTGGATTGGACTCCCAGTTGTGGGATTAATTATTTTCATATTCTTGCTGTGATTGCAAGGCAAGGTATGACTTTGAGTTTCGTTACCCAAAGTACAATATCTAAAAAAAATGAGCGTAAAGTGGGGAACGCAGTGTTTTAATACTAGGTTACCACATTCTATCCTGGTATTTGCAAGATACCAGACAAAAGAAGAAACAAATTTAAAACAAAGCAATAAATTTAAAACAAAAACAAACAAATAAAGTTACACAATTCAACAACAAGTGTCTTTAACTTTATTCATATGTAAGTAACCATCCACCCTCCCAATCATCGCTCGGACCGAGACATTTATCAGGGCCTTTTCTTATTTCGTTAGTTTCCATTCGATTTTCATTTTATGCAAAATACGATCCAATTTTCGGGGGTAAGGGGTTCAATCCGGGATAATGCTATAGAAGAATGATCTAAATTGAATTTTGTCAAGGAAGTTGGTCCCGGCTAAGCTCCGACCTTAGAAATGCCGCTTACTAAGGCCATCTGTACAATGCGATTTTAAAAAGACATTCTTAATAGAACTTTGTTATCTTTCATTTTGTGTAAAAATTGCTTATACATAATCAAATTTCTTGTTTGGTTTTTTTTAAAATAAAAAGATAAATGTAATAGGCTGAAATGTGCTATAAATTATTTCGCGTTTTGAAACCTACCTACCTGTTAGGTAGACCTTCCAAATATCTAACCGAATAATATAATAAAAAAATGTAATAATAAGTATCTACTGTTAAACCTACTTACTATATGAGATAAAAAATTCTAACATCTGCATTTATAAAAGTGGTTTTTAAGACTTTTCCCATCTAGGAGGGTAATCAAACAGATAATAGTATCAAAATAGTCCGTCCTACATTTTTCATCCAAATATTTTTTTTTATTTTCTCTTTGTCCCTACCAGGTACGTTCGTACCAGGTAATAGAAGTCCCAAACGCTACGGTCTTTAAAACTTTTCACCTCATCCACTGCAGTTCATCTCTTTATATAGGTACGCTTCCGGGCATTTTAAGTCAAAACGATTACAATTATACCCTAAAAACTATATTATTACTATTAATATATATTTACGTTTTATTACTATTTATATATATTTAAGTATGCGGCGACCCTTAAAAGGGCATCGAGTCAGCAAAATGATTCTTGCTCGGTTACGCTTTTTATTAAATTTTTTCGCGATATCCCGCTTGAGAGGACCAGTGACGCGTGGATGCGTCGTCAAATTACATTCATTTGTAAAAAAATGTCCAATAATAATAAAGTTTTAAGATTTATTTAAATTATAACTAGTATTTAATGAAAATATTTTATCAGCTTATTATTTTAATTTAGATTTTCTTTGGGACTAATTAGATAAGAGAGAGATGTATTACTATCTATTGCTTATTATTTTGCAATGTGTATAACTATTCTTTTAGCTTCACACAGAGAAAACCTGGGAAATCCCGTTCCTATTAAGTCATTTCCGTTCCCCGTTTTCGGCCAAATTCTGAAAATATTACGTGTTTAGTGGCGGTACTCAGTTAATTATTACAGTGTTATTATTATGGCTATCTGCTTAATGTCAGTATAAGGCGATTACTGTCAATTTAAGATATTGCTCCGACATTAATGAGAAAAACTTAAGGATACATCAATAGGGATTTGCAAATAGGTACATACATATGTTATATACTTATTTAGAAAACGTTAAAAAAATTGAATATAGCGGGATTTGAACCCGCGCCGGCGGTCAGAGCTCTTGGACTGTTTCCAAGACGTTTTCTAAATAAGTATTTTACTTTCCTAAGTGTAGAATAGCACTTTAAAGATGTTAAAATACATACATATGCTATATGTACATATATTATGTTTATGTATCACATGCAATAAATATCGAAATTACTTAGTTTCACCCTATATATTGTTACAAAGAAAAACACATTTTTTTTTGTACGTATCATTTATTACTATTACGGTTTATTAGTTTTACTAGCGACCCGCTCGCGGCTTCGCCCGCTTAAACCACAAAAATATTTAATTAACACACTGAACTATGTTCGTGTTTTGATATACATATAATGTATGTTTGCAACGCAATGAAGATTTTTAAT
>DWMY01002805.1:0-11143 GCA_018249775.1 Heliconius hecalesia formosus
TAAACGCGACAATAACACGGGATGAGCCACCAGAGATGGCACTCGCTAATGAATGTCGAAAAATTATATTGTATAATAACTTAAAATGGTATATGTTTAATTTTATGGTAGCTGGAATTATGTGTGTTTCTGAAAATACGATGAGTGTATATTCGACTCCCATTCGGGGGAATGAATTGTCTATTTCTCCGCTCTGGGAATACAAAACGCGGTGTTGAGTTCCACTAATCAAGACGAAATGTTCAGGTAGGCAGGTCATGTCAGGTGCTGGCCTGATGAAAAAAACGCTTTTAAGTTGCCAGCTTGACTACCCCACGCATCGCGCAATTTCCAGAAAATTACGGGTTAAGTGACGAAACACAACGCCACACTTTGTCTTGTTACCAAAGTTTGAAAATGCAAATAATTTATTCCTCCAAGTGGTAATAGTATCTACAACTGTTGCGGGTAGTCAGTACGCTGCGCGCCACGACGGCCGCACGACCATTAAATTGAAATAATAATTATTATAACCATTTCAAACGATGTCAACCTACGATCAAGATTTTACGGTAGAAGGCGTGTTATAACGAAATATAAAAATTACTCAATGCTTTTTCATTATATATATGTACATATTTGTTTTAAGTAAATTACGAGTCTAAGTATTATTTTAAAATGTTAATTTATAGACAATATTAAAAATGCACATTTGTGCATTTCAAGCACTTTCGTAACTGAGTGCACGACAGACAACGTACAGCCGGAACTACTCGGCCTAGAACCATGAAAGATTTTTAAGTAGGAGTCTGATTTCGGGATACCCCGAAATTTCCACGGGAAAAATGAGATTTTACAAATTAAGTCATACAGCCTACGTTATTGTATACTACAACTAGTTATATAACATAATAATGAATCTGATTATACATCCGATCTTTATATATCTACGAGAAAATAGAGTCAATTATAACGAAAAAAATGTCATAAGGACTTTGTTCCAAGTTCTTAGTAGGTAGTTGTAGGTGCAAATTTTACTGCATTTTTTAAATTATTTTCGTAAGTTAGTTTATTCCAATTCTAAAGCAATTTACTAAAGGTACTCAGTTTAGTCCAGAGCATACCGCCATCTAGTATATATTAAAAGTAGAGTAAAGATTGATTTTTAGTTGTAACTGGCGCTATAGATGACGCCACTTATATAGTAGTTTTACATTGTTTTATTCATTTTCTTATGAGTAATGTTTTTTAGCTCTACACTGTATCCCGCATATAGCGGGGTAGACGGAGAACATATTGAACCTATTGTTAGGACTGTCAACCGTCCCATCGATTCCTCGAGGCATTCTGTGTTGAGTGGCGGAACACAACGCGCGTTTACAGACACACGTTGCACCATGACAGTCTTATATAATAATTAAGAAAACAAAGTTATTATCTATAAATATATGAAAAACAATAATGTTTAAAATAAAAAAAAAACTAATTTATTTATTTAAAAAAAAAGTTAACGCCATCTATCTATAAATAATCGAACTGCTTAAACATAATTCATCGAATCAATATCAGTTTCAATGTTCTTTTAATAGATGGCAAGTTTGTCCAATTATTTTTTATTCAAGAAAAAATAAAATTAAAAAAAAATATTTGTAAAAACAAAAACCCCGACTGCATAAAACTAAAAAGAAAATAAACAAGCCCAATAGTTTATTAGGATTAACAGTTGGGACCTCTTTAAATTACGAAGGGCTCCTGGTAAAAATTTTATTGATTGAAGAATTACTTATAGGTCCCGACTGTTAATCCTAATAAACTATTGGGCTTGTTTATTTTCTTTTTAGTTTTATGCAGTCGGGGTTTTTGTTTTTACAAATATTTTTTTTTAATTTTATTTTTTCTTGAATAACAAATAATTGGACAAACTTGCCATCTATTAAAAGAACATTGAAACTGATATTGATTCGATGAATTATGTTTAAGCAGTTCGATTATTTATAGATAGATGGCGTTAACTTTTTTAAAATAAATAAATTTGCTTTTTTTTATTTTTCACTTTTTTGTTAGAATTTATTATGGTAATGATAATCATGATATACTTTTTTGAAATCCTCGTATTAAGCTCTTGAATTTGATACCCATATTGTGGTATTCGAAGCGAATTTTTTTTTTTTCACTAAGTCCAATGGTGTCCCACAGCCGCCGTGATTGTTTTTTTTAACGTCACCTATCTAAGAACACTTAGGCTGCTAATACGAATCTAACGATACCTCAATTAAGTAAATCCGTTCAGCGGTTCTGGAGATATGAGGTAATAAAGAATATTACATACAAACAAGATACGCGCGAAAAACATAACCCTCCCTTACCAGTCGGGAATAATAAGGACAGTCAACAATTTACAGATACTAACGTAATAACTATTTTGTAATTAATTTTAAAGTCAGCTTCACGCTGTATCCCGCACACTGCAGGGTAGGCAGATGGAACCTAGTGTTAAGACACTCCGTTCCCCATTTTCTGCCGAATTCTGGAGGTTGAGTGGCAGAACTCAACGCCACGCTTTGCCTCAATATATAGTTATTGTATATAGTATAGTATGTACTAATTGACACGACTCTGAAATTAAATGTAATAACTGTGATGCAGGTACCATTTCTCTCATAAAAAGACACCTTCAATTAATGTTCCCATCTCTAACATAAAATTTAGTAAATCTCCACAAAAATACGTATAAATATGAATTTACAGCGCCTTCGTTGAATAAAAAAATGCAAAACGATCGTAAATGTATACAGCCTCTCTCTAAGGAGTTTAATATGTACTTCAATGTTATTGTACCGTGCCATCGACAGGAATTGAACCTTATACTCATTGAAATAGAGGTGAAAACATTTCATTAGAATACAAAATTGTCAGGCATTAAGACCGAGTTTATGGTTATTATAGAATATTTCGCTTTTTAATTTTTGATTTATGAACAAATGTTTCGTCATTGCGCTTTAGTAGACTAGTATTTTTTCCTTTACTTCATCTTTGTCTAAATACTCTCGCTTTTTAGTGCAGTCGAATTATTTTATTGTTATATTTATATGATCTACACTAAGATATTCAAAGTTATCGGGAACTGAATTTGTAATTGATTTATTTTAAGTTCTAATTATATTAAAGTATTTTAAACTCTCGAGTGGAAATCGAACCTTTAAATATAACGTACATACGAGTATTTAGACATTGTCCTATGTTTCCTATTATTTCCACAAATATTTGTAATTAGCAATTTTATTTTATTTTCAGCGTCATCATCACTGTATACACACAAAGTAGGATAAATAGAGTAAACCTAGGAGTATTAAGACACTCCGTTCTATACTTTTTACAATATTTTGAAGACATCGTTGAGTGGCGTGGCTTAACACTGCGCTTTGTCTTGTTACCAGAGTGAGGACTTCCTCGCTCAATAGTAATTTATTTCCTCAAATTAAATTCGAACCCACAATTGTCACGATATCATATAGCCCTTTTTATCACGTTTTAATACTTACAATTTAAAGCTATAATAAAACTAATCTTAACAAACTCCTATTAAAAGGTCAATATTACCACTTTATAGAAGAACTTAAAGAATAAATCATGTATAATGGTTACCATTTTGACAAATTAATATTTATACTTAGACTTTTGACTTGAATAGCAATTTTTGTATTAATATTATTTATGTTTGAAAACAGAACACTGTTTGCTTTTTTTTTTGGAAATAATGTATTTTTTTTATATAATTTCCGAGTTAAGTCCACCACTCACTACACAATCTCTCTAGAATTCGTCGGAAAGTGCAAAACGAAAGTGTCTTAATAAGAATGAAGCGTCTTAACAGTTGGTTCCCAGATTCCCTCTACCTACCCCGCGTATGTTTGGGATACAACGTGAAGTTAAAAAATATATATATTTACATGATAAAGAGAGATAATCTTTAGGCCATCTTTTTAAAGGTCCATTACGTGTAAATTGGTGGTACTAAATGTGGCAATGGAAAATAAATATTCTCTCTTACTCTCTAGTTACAGCCAGACGCTCTGTCAATAAAAAATATATTTCAGTTAAAAAAATGTTTCGATTTGATATTCTTATTTCCATACACACGAAGTAAAGCCACGTGTTAAACCTAGTACGTAAGTGTATATCTGTATCGAATCGCATCGATTGTCGTGAATTGTCCGTAAATGGCGCGACTTAGGGCCAATCTTCTGTACTAATACTTAAGCAGGGTGAGTAGCGCCAGCAGAAGAATGAAGCTTTTAATAAAAAAATAAATAGTAGTATTTATTTAACAACAAATTGATGAACGAGCCTGTAAACACTCATTGGCGCTTAAAAAATAAAATTAATTTATGAATGTTTTAGTATGTATGAAATTCCTTTTCTATTTTAAGCATTTTCCAGGAGGCGCGAGTTCGAGTCCCGCTACGTTAAAATTTTTATACGTTTTTAAATAAGTAAAATTCATTTTCTGTCAATTATCCTGCTGTATGCGGGATACAGCGAGAACCCGAAAGAAAACGTAAATAGTCGAAGTTTGCATTAAATTTGATTGATTAAAATATCTAATTACTTATTATTTAAAGACGCACTAATTAATTATTTATTGTAAAGGCAAACCGCGACGTGAAAATCAAACTCAAAGATTTATATTCTTTCGTTATCATTGTACGTTTGTATGAATCGTAACAAGCGTCACAGCGTCTGACTGATAATATACCTTTTTAAAATCCTCGTATTGAGCTCTTGAATTTGATACCCATATTGTGGTATTCGAAATGAAAACTGTTTTTTTCGCTAAATCCAATGGCGTCCCACAGCCGCCATGATTTATTTTTTTAACGTCACCTATCGAAGAACACTTGGGCTGCTAATAAGAATCAACGGTACCTCAAATACGTAAATCCATTCAGCGGTTCTGGAGATATGAAGTAATAAAAAATATTACATACATACCTACAAGATACGCTCGAAAAACATAACCCTTCCTTAGCAGTCGAAAATAATTGCTAATATAAAAAAATTAAAAAACTTATATATTCAAACGCTTCAGATGCTAACGCTACCGAGTAAACCGGCTCAAGATATTTCGCCCATTAAAGCTTCGGAAAGTGGGCTCCGACCCTGGAATTTTACTAACACCCCCTCGCTACCAGATTAAACTGTTTTTGAAACTTCAATTACATTTTGGTTAATATTGTTTCGAGTGTTAATCTCCTTGATTTTGGTATTTTAGTGTTTTGTTTTATTAAAGGGAGGAGAGAAGATATTGCATATTGTAAATTATATTTGGAGTGGCAGGTGTTAATTATATATTGAAAATTAAACAATTAAATTAGCTTCACGCTGTATCCCGCACACTGTAGGGTAGGCAGAGGGAACCTAGTGTTAAGACACTCCGTTCCCCACTTTCTGCCGAATTCTGGAGGCATTGCGTGTTGACTGGCAGAACTCAACGCCGCGATATGCCCCGACACCAGAGCGAAGAAATAGAAATTTAAATTTAAGTAAATATTTCATCTCCTCGAGTGGGGATCGAACCCACAACCAGTCGGTTTTACAGTCACACTTTGTGCCACTGCGCCACGATAATTATATATTGCTTTATTACATTAGCCAGAGAGTAGGTACACGGAGAGTCAAAAATATCTCTACTCGTCCACTGTTTTAAAACTTTTACATAAATTGTAGCCCATATTAATATATAAGCTATAGTACTGTAAAGTTTCATGTTAATCCGTTCAGTAGTTTTTACGTGAGAGTACAATCATCCCATCCATATTCACACACTTTCACTTTTTTAGATTTTATATTTATTAAGTAAGATTATACGTTTCATTTTTTTATAACGAAAATATTTCAAGTAATCTGTCGGCTCATCTTTCCTGGAAATTGTCCAAAATTAAGGTTTTAGCGCTCACTAACGCTCTATAAAGAACCTATCTGGAAAATATCAATTCAAGTTTTTTCTAGGTATGTCAGTCATCTTACATAAATGAATAGTAATTCAAAAGTAGATGGTAAAAAATAATTGTCTATATTATTAAACTCTACCCTTATAGGATCATTTGTTCGTAGGTTCCTCGGGGAGTGCTGAAGAGTACTAAGAGATGATTTCCCGAAATACCTACGGAAAACGACAAGGATTTTCGTTTTGCAGTCCACACCATTAGAGTTTAGGAATATAAATAGTTATTACATAAAGTTACATCCCATCCAATATAAAAATATATATATTAAAAAGTAGTAAATTACAAGATAAAAATGTAAGTCATTTACCTAAAGGGAATTTAAATTATTTATATAAACGGACCTCCGATCTGGTGTTTGTTTAGGACCGTTTAATGTAGGACAGGTAATTACTTATAAGCAAGGAATTTCCTCTACTGGGTAAATTTGTAGCTGTACTGGATACTAGTATTTGACTTGATTTCGCTTATGCTTTTAGTGAAATATTATTACTATTTTTTTGCTTTTATCTTCACGCATTATCAAATCCGGGTAGCCAGAGAGAACGGAGTGCCTAATCCTTACGTCTCTGTATATCTTTTACGTCTCATCTTCTGTCATCAACCTGTACATACATGTCCTCATGATTTTTACGTATCCTTTCACTAGTATCATCGTATCGTGTTCTCGAAGTCTTCCCCGGCGTCGCTCAAAACTATTAAACTGCAACTTACTTCCTCGAATTAGATTTGAACAAACATATAATTTTCGTACATTCTAACCCTCGTCTTAACTGTACATAAATGGTTTTCTTTGGCTTCACACAGCATTCCACATCTAGCAGTAGCTCTCACTCCGTTCCCCGAGCACCGTACAATTTTCGAGAGGCTGCGTGTTGAATGGCGAAACTCAACGCTGCATTTAGAGTTACACTTTGTGCCGCTGCGCCATGATGGTCTCCAAGTATGATCCCGGTTTTGTTTTTTAGTCCTAAATAAAATTAAATTAATAAATAAACACGGCCACGTTTCCGCCAGGAACTCGACGCCGCGCTTTTGCCCAGACACCAGAGCGAAGAAATAGAATATACATTTAAATAAATATTTAATTTGCTCGAGTGGGTATCGAACCCACAACCGTTGCGATACAGTCACACCTTTGTACCCCTAGGCCACGACGTCCTCAACATTATTTATTACTTGATGATTTTCGTTTTAAATACTATACTATGCAAATATTTCATTAATAAATATTGGTTAAGTTATATTTTATCCAGCTTTAATTTTCTATGTTTTAGAGTCTAAATAAACACTTCGAGTTTCACGGTACATGATTCAATTACAATTTAATTACCTAAAGTCCTGGTATTGAACTTAAGCTAGCCTCTTAAAGAGAAGAAAGTTTCTACACCGCTAACCTCTAAAGGCTAGAGATGACTTTTATTCTATTCTAATAGAATATACCTGGCGACCACGCAAGATGCCAATGAATCAATCATAAATAAAAAATTAAGAATTCTTGAAAAGAATTTAATTATTGTTCATTATTATTAAATATTGTTTATTTATTTTCTGATAAGAAAAAGCGATGATAAGTTCAAGTCGTGGCGCTTAGTCATTGTAAGTGACAGTAACAGTTGTAGGTTCGATTTTCACTTGGGGAAATTAACTTTCGCTTGAGGTCCGCCACTTAACGTGTGAAGTCTCGAAAATTTGGCGGGAAAAAATTGGGGAACGGAGTGTTCTAACACTTAGTCAGTCCTCCTAAGTCCTAGGTAGGTACTCTGCCTAAACTGCTATATGCGAGACACAGTACAAAGCTATTAGCTTTAATTATTATTAAATAAAGAAAATTAAACAGATCTCATAAAAATGAAAACTGTAACAGAGCAACCCTTTCGCAGTAATTAACGGCGAATGAAGCAAAAAATTCCCATGATTGATGTTACGAGTTGACGGGACTATCCAATATATTTTAACTTTTTAAATTTCGTGTATATTTTTAATTTAACCTATTTTAAAGATAAAGGTTATTTTTGCATAAAAAAATAGATGGGTTAATTAAGTCGTCGTGGTGCAGCGGCACAGCGTCGTACAGTAAACGTGGCGATTTTAGATTCCCACCATTCCCACTCGAGTGAAAGAGTCGCAATGTCTCGAAAATTAGGCTAAAGGGGGGAACAGAGTGTCTTAACAAAAATATAATCTAAATTCTAATATAAAACCGAGTATTTTACGATTACATAATGATAGGTAACACTAAATAATATCTTTTAATTTATTTGAGGCCAGTCGTGGTACAGGGGCATCAGTTGTGGGTTCGATTCGCTCTAGAGGAAAAAAAATATTGAATGTTCTCATTTTTTCAAGTGTCAAAGCACAGCACGGCGTTAAGTTCCGCCACTCAACACGCAGTGCAAAGTGATGTTAAAAAAATCAACAAGAATATATTTTAAAAAGATATCTAAAATCAAAACCTTAAAGGAAATATATATGATTGTAAAAACGATATTGCCAATATTTTTGAACGTTGCTGAATGAAAAATTGCAAGCTATGATTAATGTGGGATAAATTGAGACGGGTATAACGTATCCTGTAGAGTTTGACCAACGGTATAGTATTTTTACTTTGTTTTATAGTAAATTGAGATTATCCTGGTACAGTGTTTGAATGTAATAGTGTTTTTTTATTTAGCTTCACGCGTATCCCGCACATTGCAGGGTAGGTAGAGGAACCTTAAAACCTAGTAATAGATTGCTCCTTTCCCTAATTTCCGCCGTTTTCCGGAGGCATCATGTGTTAAGTGGTGGAACTAAACGCGGGTTGATATAAGAGCTAATATAAACTAAAGTATATACTACTACTACTACTAGCTTCACGTTTTATCCCTAGCGGAGTCAGAGAGAACGGAGCGTCAAACGGTCGGTCTCGGTCTCTACATACCTCTTTCGCCTCGTCCACTGTTCATATATGCCCTCCAGGGGGTCCTCATGTTTTTTACGTGACCTTCCTCCAGTATCTTTGACATTGTGTTTTCGAAGGTCAACCGAGGTCTCCCCCTACCTCTCCTACCAGTCACTTTTCCATCATAAATCTTTTTTGCTATTCTTTCATCTCTCATTCGTTCAACGTGCCCAAACCAGTTGAGCACGTTCTTCTTCATTCTCACCGTGACATACTCGCTAGTACCTGCTATTCTGTGTATCTCTTCATTGCCGATTCGATCAGCTAAGCTAACTCCGCATATCCTACGAAGAGATCGCATCTCCACGGCATTCGTCTTTCTTTCATTCTTCTTCTGTAATACCCACGTTTCGCTGCTGTATAACAGTGCATTATGTAAGTTAACATATTACTGTTCCACACTAACTTGTAAATAATATTTTAGAGCTTATTATATTGAAAACCTTTTTATTTCTTAACCCAATAGTCGTCAAGTAAGTTGTTTATTTTTAGTCATACTAGATGACAATACATCTATTGAAAAATCTCCCGCACACAAAAATAAGTTATAAGAAGCTTGTTTCAATTTTGACGTACAAGACAACAAGAGGCATGAGTTAGAGTCCACAAATATTTTTTATAATTTATCTAAAAGAGTAAACAGAAGAAAATATGAATTTTATAATCGAATATTTCGTGTGAAATGTGAATTAAACCGGCGTAACTGACTTATTTGGCACTCACGATGATGATTGTCATTCATGATGTCTCAAAAATTGGTCCGTGTGTGAAAAACGGATTGTCTTAACTCTAGGTTCTTAACTGTGATCTATCTACCTTGCTATATACAGCGTAAAGCTAAAAAAAAACAATATATCTGAATTTTCAAATAATAAAACTGGATACAGTTAGGCACTATGCCCTGTTTCTGTTTGTTAACAAAATTAACAAATATAAAAAAGAAATATTTTATATAATTTCGAAATGAAACTAACTATATCAAATATTTGTAGGTTTAATAAAATCTTCATTGAATCTAGTCACTCAATCGTACAACTTATTGTGTCGAACAAAATATTGCCATAATTCTGAATAGGGTTGTCGACTATGAGATATTTTATATTTTTCTTTTAGTTTTTTAATATACGCAGTTGATACATACATGTATAATATAATAATTGTGACATCTAATGCTAATTAGGAAGTGAATTTGTTTTTATTAATATTTAAACTAGTCGTCATCCAGAACTCTGTTTGGGTGTACTCTAAGACGTATAATGGAAGATTCCGTTTATACAGTTACCGTAAGATGAAAAAACTCTATTCAATTCCGTAAAACCTCTCCAATTAGATAACACGAATTTCACTCGTTAAAAATAAGCAACAGGGGATTGGAAAATAACGAGATTTTTAATTTTACGTCTTAAAGTCTACGCAAGCAGTTTCCGGTAAAAAAAAATTAAAACCACGAAGAAATCAAAAATATATTATTATACTGCATCAACCCTGAGTGAAGGCGTCAAAGCCGTAACAATTGTCTCTCACAAATATTATTATTACATTGCCTCTGTTTTTGTTCTATTCTTTCTCTCACAGCGAATAGAAAACGTTGTTCGAGTGAAAATAAGTGAACTTGTGTTATTAAATAAATACCAGAATGATATCAATGAAAAATCTTAATAGACCGTCGTACAACAGTGTGTTACTGTAAGCCCGACGGTCGTTGGTTCGATTCGCACTTGGAGAAATGACTAATTTATACTTGACTGCTCTGCTAAGAGGACAAAATACGGCGTTAAACTTTACCACTCAATGTAATAAATAAATATCCCTCTGTGGCCATCACAGCAGAATAGGCAGAGGGAACCTAGTGTTAAGACACTCCGTTTCCCACTTTCCGCCGAAAATTTGAGCCATTGTGTATTGAGTGGCGGAACTCGCCCCTGGACTTTTTGTCTTGGTGGCGGAGCAAAGCGAATGAAAATATAAATAATAAATTAATTCTCTCGAGTGGGGATCGAGCCCACAACCGTTACAATCACGATTTTTTATCTATTTAAGAAATATTGCTGGTTAAAACAATGGGCCAATGAGTCAATGAAGACCGACTCATCAAATTGACCATATCTACATATAGTATACATACATATAGATTATCAGTGAAGTTTAAGTAACAAAATAGAATATACCTACTAATAATCCAGAAATACTTCATAAAACGTATGGAACACTATTG
>DWMY01002806.1:0-11141 GCA_018249775.1 Heliconius hecalesia formosus
AAATAAAATGAATACTGACTGATATATTAGATGTTCTGATACATCACATTGTAAGAATACAACAAAATAATATTATGGTGTGCGACAACTTCCTTGTGCTTTGGTTCCAGAAAATTATAATTACAATGAATAGTAACCACTGTCCTGTGTACTTTCAGCCTGTCACATTAGCACCTTGCCATCAGGTTATAACTTAGAACACATATACATTTAGTTTTACTCGTCTATATCAAGTCTGGTATCTTTTCCAATTTCTGTTTAATAACAATCAAATATGGTATTTCTTTCAATTCCTAATATTTATTTATTATTTCAATTTCTGTTTAAATAATACCATTACAGCCCAAAAGTGTATCTTGATGGTCTCACCTTCAGTTTTTATTGTATTGTATCTTTCTGATTTCTCTAATCTTTAACGGACCTGTTTCATGGTCCTTCTATTTTAATGCACTAGCCTTTAGCTACGTTCTCAATATGTAAGTCCCTTATATAGTGCCCTAGTGCTCAGTGACTAAGTATCTATAGTATAAAGTTTGTCCTCTGTTATATATAGTATTGATAATTAGCTATGAATTATTAAGGTACCCACAACTTGTGTCACTTTTATAATAAAAGTAATATTAAAGTAGGGAAAGTTGATATAATGCTCTTGTCATGAACTTATTGTTATTAAAGTGATTGAGAATAAATAATTATGTGTTTAAATATAATATCCTCCTAGATCTGGAACAACAGATGTTATTCAGACATGTCCTCCTTGAAAATTGTATGTTAGTTGGTGTCTCATGTCCATTTTGGAAATAAAAAAGTTACGAGTCCTTTGTAACGTTTAGTCGCGCAACGGCCATTTGGACCAGCCAACTATCTGGACAGAGAATGGTCCACCTCATCTTGGATCTCCATATTTTATAAGGCCTCCGGAGCCTGGAGCAACAGATGTTATTTGGACATGACTTCCTTGAATAATGTATCTCAGTCTCTTGCGTCTTACCCATTTTAGGAAATATAAGCTGTAAGTCCTTAGTGACGTTTAGTCGCACAACGGCCGACTATTTGGACAGAGAAAAATCCACGTCTAGGACGCTCCATATTAAATAAGGCCGCCGGAGCCTGGAGCAACAGATGCCATTACGGCATGTAAATGGTGGTCAGCTTTGTATCTCTCGATAGATATACTACCATCAGAGTGATGATCAGACGATCTGCCAACTTCCAGATTTATCATCAAGGTTAATAGTTAATACCTGGGTCTGTTCCTTAAGTTTCAAATATACCATAAACTAAAATTACTTTGACACATTGATATAGTACCATATTCACACTCTGAAAGCTTATTTTCCTTGTGCTTACTGTTATATAAATATTGAACATTTTCATTAATCTGCATGCTATCTATCACATCTGATTCATTCAGAACCTGCTTTCCTGAAGTAAAGCACATTCAGGTGGACTACTCAACCTACATACACTACGGTTTTGTTGAGAAATGGAATTACAGGTGTTGCATAGAGACTATGGATACAGTTCTTATGATTTGACTTCCTACTAAGTCTGTTATTGGGCAACTGTGTCAGGTAAAGTACTCAACCCACATGTGCTGTGGTCTACTTGAGACAATTTGACTTTTCACTAAGTCAGTTATTGGCCGACTGTGACTATTGACTAATATAAGTATTGGTTAATATGCATAAAGATCCACTTTTCCAACATCTGCCTTAACAATCAAAGGCAATCGCAGAAGTCATTGTGTTCCATAACAACCCACACACTTCTTTTCTTTAGAAGGTACACAACATAATTTCCCACACAATTTAATTTTGAGTGCTTCATTAAACAACCAATAATACATAATCTCATGTATTTTATATGAATTTTGTTTGTAGCTGTATCAAAGATATTTCAATGTTTAATGATTAACTCAGCAGCCAAAATGTAGTTAGTTTACTATTTCCGAAATATGAATTGTTAATGTCAAATCTGTCCCGATCAATTGCCAGCATCATCATAAATCTGTTGGGATACACAACAACATATAAATGCCAGGTGATATGCCTGTGCTTTTCTACCAATTGGTAACCATTGTCACTATCTGGGAAGCTCCCAGCAGGTCAAAGAAGTTGAATATATGCTAATGCACCTCCTGGTTTTTAATGATCCTCAAAAAACAATTCTCTGGGTGCAATATAACAATAAACATAGAAGTGAACTTATGTCTACCTTTTTTCAACCAAGATGGTATAATTTGTAACTATGTATGACTTTTACTGAATAAACTTGTTATTCTTTCAATTGCAATAATAATACATTTTATAAATATATTTACTTCTTTAGTCTATTCATTCCTATCCAATTGAGTTTTCTTTTCTGTTCTATCATCTTCTTTATTTATTATTTTTGTATTTAAATTAATATCTTATATGATCTATTCCCTTTACATATATGTTATACCTTCTTTATGTATGAAAAAACACATACACTACATGTAGGGTATACTATTCACAGGGTTTTTTTTTTGTTTGTTTTAAATTACATTTCTAAACTTTTATTTATTAATATTATGAGCTTCAATGTATTACTGTCAATTTATTTATTTTAAACTTTGATCAAAACTCTGTTAATTTCACTTTATTCTATAATTACATGACTTAATTCTTCTGAAGACCTGGATCCAAGTAATGTGGAATAGTCACAGTCAGCCAGTTTACCAAATTGTTTAGACCAAGCAAACAATTTTGTTTAATGTTAGATATCTCTCTCAGCAGATGATATTTAGTTTCATTTTATTAAAGTTACACAACTCCTTGTTAATTACTAATTTTAAAAGCTGGAGTGAATTTGCAAAATCATTACAGACTGGTTTCTGTAGTCTGTAGTCACTTATGACAGTAGTCAACCCCTGTCTGTTTATCGCAATACTACCATTCTTGTTCATACACATTTTAGCGACAAATTAATTCTTTTATGTCACTAAGCTGTAGCTCTGTTATAGATAGATAACACAGGATTATCATAATAAATTCCTATAAGAAATAAAATTAACACAAAATGTTATTGTGTGTTGTTACAAATAAAATTCAAATATACTTCATTTCAGTATTAAATAGACAGTTATTGTCAACTGAACATAGAGCCACCACCGGCCCAAGGAGCAGTTCTGTTGCCTCAGAGCTAAAAAACTTTGCTCTTTTCAATAAAAGTTACAATTTTAAAACAATATAATTGCAGCTATGCTTCAAATTATTATTTACATAGGTATATGTTATTATTACACTCTGTAATGCAAGTAATTATAAATAGAATAATAAGCTTTACTATTACTTTTTTAAAGTTATCATAAACATTCTAGATCTATGTCTGTATATTATGTACAGTAAAGTAACTTAATAGTTGTAAGGCAACCTAGCCCATATTAAATAGAATGTTTTAAAAGACATTTTGGAAATAATATTGAGCGTTGACATTTTTAATGTATTTCGTCAAAATATCATATAGAATATCTCTAATAAAATGCAGTAGCTGTGTAATAATTATATGCTGAAATATAACTTACCAGTCTCAATTAGACTACTATTTTAATTTTCTATGTATCAGAAGTTTGTACTTTACTTTTGAACTCTTATATAGTAAAGGGGGCTTACATTTTTCTTCTCATTTTTAGTAAGCTAGGAAAAATTGCTAAAAACTTCAAATCACCGTTGGCCATTTTGAATTCTGAAAACAGCAACTTTCCTTTTTCTGTACTTCTGAATTATATACACTCATTTTGCGAGACACAACACAAATATAAACTAAACTCCTTTATATAAAAATATTTTACACAAAATTAATCATTTATTAATGATTTCAAAGAAAATTTTTGTTATTTATAAATTTTGCATCCGATCGCGGCAAAATTATAAGACGGTATGAGTGACAGATGACAGCACGTCGCCACAGAGAATAGATGACGTACGTCACTGCAGGAGTGAAAGAGGAAAGTATTTCGAAGATTATTTGGTAAGTTAAACTATTTATATACGAAATAGGCGAAATTAGGAGACTGCTTCTTCAATCAACGCTGTGTGTTTCGAAGTAACATAATATTATCAATATTAAGTACATATTGTGAAATAAAACTGGTATACAGTCGTGGCGCAGCGGCACAAAGTGTGACTGTAAAACCGACTGGTTGTGGGTTCGATCCCCACTCGGGGAGATGAAATATTTACTTAAATTTATATTTCCATTTCTTCGCTCTGGTGTCGAGGCAAAAGCGCGGCGTTGAGTTCTGCCATTCAACACGCAATTCCTCCAGAATTCGGCAGAAAGTGAGGATCGGAGTGTCTTAATACTAGATTCCCTCTACCTACCATGCTGTATGCGGGATATAGCGTGAAGCTGATTATTATAAATATTTAATGTTGGTATTTTAAGTGGCGTTAAAAAAGATTATTTATTCTTTTTCTTTTTTTAAGAACACGGTTAATATTAAGTTATATACGCCACTGCCACGTCGAAGGAGGTTCATTAGAATATATAAAACTCTTCTGTTACTGAGTGACTGACGACAACGCACAGACGTAACTATTGGACTTAGAACGTTTAAATGTTAAGTGCAGGTAGGATAGGGAGTACAGGAAAACATTAAGAGATGGTTTCCCGAAATTTCTACTGGAACGGAAAAAAATAAATCTTGCATTTTATGCCCTAAAATCCACGTAAACAAAATTGCGGGTGAGAACTAGTATTGTTAAAAATATATTGATACGCTTAAAAGGCCTTAGAGGCCAGTTGTAGGCGCAAAAACGTGCAACTGTAAAAGCGATTCGCCCTGGTAATGAGGCAAAGCGCGACGTTGACTTCCGCCACTCAACACGCAATGCCTCTAGAATTTGGTGAAAAACGGAAAACAGAAGTGTCTTACTTAGTGGGTATAGAGTGTCTTAACACTGAGTTCCCAGGTTCACTCTGCCTACCCTGCTATGTGCGGGATAGAGCGTGAAGATAAAAAAAACAAAATTTATTAAAGAATTTTTCAAATAAACCGTAACTCATAAGTTAATTCATTGAGAAATTTCCTTATTTGGGAAGTTACAAATGACATATAGGTAGAAATATATGGCGAGAGTGTACCGCAATATAGTATAACACTAGTGTCTAGCTGCGACTGCACCTCTGTCCTCAAGTGGTGAAAACTAAGAGTTTCCTATGACACATGACACACCACAAGTGCACGAGGCAACTCCGGCCACAGTCACAGTGGGCTACATCGAGACCCGATCGATAAACGATTAACGTGCCTATAGCCTAAGCTGATAGTTTTTTAAACGTGTAACTGTAAACTCCTCGAGGCGCAATTGAGATTTGATTGATGGTCGTGGGTACAATTCCTATTTAAAGGAATGTTTGACTTTTGCTTTTTGTTCGATCTAAATGAGCAAGACACGCGATATTCAATATAGGGTTAACTATAATAATGTGATATACTTCTAGAGAATAAATTATTTACACTTTTTACTATAAATAATTTTAATTTAAACCGTGGCATAGTAATCTAAATTATTTATTAGCTTCATGCTGTATCCTGCTAATAGCAAGTTAGGCCGCGGGAATATGGGAACATAATGTTAAGATACTTCGTTCTCCTTTAAGATATTTCGTTCGACATTGTACATCGAATTCTTGAGCTATTGCGTGTTAAGTCAATAGAACTCAACGCCACGCTTTGCCTTGTTACTAGAGAAAAGAGATGAAAATATGAAATATTTCATTCCCCCGAGTGAGAACCGAATCCACAACCACCACAACAACCACACTCCAATCCACTGTTGTGTTTATAGCGGCACAAAGCCAATTGCCGATAATATTTCACTGGACCATTACAATAAATATTTTTATAAGTATATATCAATGTCTACTTTTTGTTAGGTCCTGTACAAAATAAGATTATTAAATAATGTAAAAATACGAATTTCAAAGGATCGGACGCCGAACAAGAGTCTTTGATCTCAATATTTCAACTCCAAAACGAAGCTGAGACGTGGACGTTGCTGAATGACTACAACCATTTCATTGTTTTACGTTTTCTAAAATTGAAATATTGTTTATTCTAGCTTCATGTTATTATATTGATTAATATAAATAAGAAGCTTATGAAAGGAGAAACTCTCCACACTGGGTATAACAATTATAAAACCTTCACTCTTTGTATCACTTTATTAACACTTCGAACTTAGGGCTATCACTTATAACGCTTAACACTTCACTTAAATCACTTAGATCTACTAACACTTAAATAACTTTTGCTCAGAGCTTGTCGCGTGTATTACAACGTTAGGAAGACTGTATTTAATTTTGCTTTTATGGTGTTTTTATAGTACAACATCCCTCCCAAAACTAAACTTACCGGAAGTATCTCAATTTCATAATTTACAATAAACATAGTTTCAGTAGATTATAAATTAAGTATATTAACAATATTTAATTTTAAATAACATCCCTACCATTAGTTACAGTTTTTCATTTAGTTTATACTCTCATAACAATATTATATAGCAACTTCCTATAATAACTCAATCACTATTAAAATATTTAATTGGACTCAAATTACTAATTCACAATACCAATATTTATTACAACTCCTACATATATATATTAACAAAAGAATTTCTTTTTCAATTTTTATTTTCACTCGTAACAATATCACAACAACTTCTTTTTATTACAATTTTATTTCGTTTCCTTCTGATTAATCATATTAACATCTCTTTTACTATAAATATTATGATAACATATTTAATAACTCCATAAAATATTTAATTGAACTCACATTACTAACTCATAATAACAACATACATATATATATTAACAAAAGAATTTATTTTACAATTTTTATTTTCACTCGTAACAATATCACAACAACTTCTCTTTATTTAAATACACAACTTTATTTCGTTTCGTTCTGATTAATCATATTAACATCTCTTTTACTATAAACTCATATTTTATACTACCGCTAACACTTATCTTGTTACTAAGTGCTATGTTACACTATTCGTTTTATCCGTCTGGACTGTACTAATGTTATATGTAAGTTTTAGAAATGGGCGCAGCTGGTTTGCGACTGTAGACGCGATGGTTGCGAGATCGATACCCTGTCGGGGCAATGATTAATTTATTTACCTCATTTTCATTTACCTGCTATAGTAAGATAAAGCGTAGCGTCGATTTATGCCACTCAACTTGGTAAGTTTCGAAAATTAAGTGAAAAATAAGTATCGAAAAATCTTATTAGGTATAACTAGGTTCTCGGCCTCGGTTCTATTACACAGGAAAAAAAAATAAAAAACAGTATTTTTTAATAAATAAAAATCTTCCCTTTTTAATAAATTAAAGTATTTTTAGTGAAAACTGCATTAAAATGAGATGATTAGTTTGAAACGTCTCTGTAAAGATAACGATAATTTTTTGTACACCTACTGCATAATTAAATTTTCAACACATTTTAGGAATACAGTTGTTAGTCTGGTAACAAAACTCACCTTCACACTTTCGGCTAGAGATGGTTGTGGGCTCATTCCCTTTTCGGAGATATTTTTTTAGCTTTACGCTGTATACCGCTTATAACAGGGTTAAGACATTTCCGTTCCTAACTTTCCGCAAAATTTTAGAGGCACTGCGTGTTGAGTGGCAGAACTCCACGCCGTGCTTTTTCCTAGGTATCAGAACAATTTTTTTTTTTATTATTTTCGTATCCACGCTCTGGTGATAAAAGCGTACCGTTGAGTTCCATATGCTTTCCATATGCACATCATTATTCATTTTTCACATAAACTTGAGACATGTTCTCAAGTTTAGGTGAAAAATGAATAATAGAGTGTCTCGAACTTCTCACTGTTTATAAATTAAAAATAACAGTTCTTGTCTATGAGAAATTAATCCTACAACTACCACAAATAATAATTTAAAACTACACCATAATGGTGTTAGTAAAGGTAAAATATTATAATAACATTTGGAAATAAATTTTGTAAATTTACTTCAAAGCTGATGTGTATTTGAGTTAATTTAAATTTATATTATAGATTCGTTAAATATTTGTTTTTGTTAATTATAAGTAGGCTTATACAAAGCTTAACTTAACATTAGCTTAGGTATTTATATAAAAATATATGATATTACGATATTAAGATATTACTCATTTTTACGTATCTCAACAGAAAAAACGAAACATTTACAGGGTAATATGCGAGGATCCCTTATACCAACAATATAACTATATTGTTGATCATTATGTGTGACAGACAGTCAGACCTTGATATACATTTCAAGATATATGATAATAATGTCTCGACGGACAAACTGTCTGTGTGTCTGTCAAGAATTATTATCATATACATATGTAGAAATTAATATCATATATCCAAGCGTAGTGCCCCTTATTGTCTAGTCAACGCAATCAAAAGACAGTATCTTTTGATTTATGCATTATCTTTGTTGCATTTTGTATAAAATTCGCCGTGTAATTAAAACTTATTGGGCACTTCCCGTAACTGACATTCATCTACATTTATGAAGAACGTGAAGTGAAAATATTTGAAACCATCCGAAAAGTTTTTTTTTTTCGGGTAAGAATACTTAACAGAAATTATGAGTGCATACGCCAAAATTAAGTTTATGTCAATGTTCATAAGTTGTCCTCCCCGTTGACCTATAAACATGAAATTGGTTCGGAAAATGATGGTGGGTGCTGGTGGTTCATCGACATCAGCTCTCCATATACTTCTTATTTTTGGACATCATTTTAAGTATGGAACGCAAGACTGCACATTAGAGTATATGCAAAAGGCAATTAAAATGCTTTAATTAAGCTCTTTATATTTTTTGTTTTATTTTAGTCATAGTTTTAATTAAAATACTGAAATCGCCAGTACCAAAATTTGGATTTTCTTATAAATTGTAATACTGATAAAAATATATTCTCATACATCTATTTTAGGCTTACTTAAAGTAAGTTTATAAAAATAACGATATATATAGTAGGATATGCAACCAATAATATAGACAAAGGTAATAAAAGATTCAGACCATGTATCCATAGCGATCACAAATATATAATACAAGGGTCATAGTTTTAAAAACAAATTTTACCTTTTTTTTAGAAAACCTCAGAAAACAAACAATGTCAAAAGCTAACGTAAATATTGAAATTCAATACATTTTTATTTTGAAATCCGCACGTAATGTCGTCACAGAGCCGGTGCAGAGCCATCAATCAACTTGTATGGAGGCGTTTAATGGCTGTTGACATAAATTTTTAGAGCGATTGCCGATATCGACATGTCAATGACAAACAAATTAAGGCATTATATTTACTTTTTTATTAGCATTACGCTGTATCCCCCATTTAAGGGGGTAGGCAGAGGATCTAGAGTTAAAACACTCCGCACGCACTGAATAATTTAAGGACTGTGCTGAATAGCGGAACTGATAAAATTATTTAATTTCTCCAAGTGGGAATCGAACCCACAACCACCGCATTTGCAGTCAGACGCTGTGCAACTGTGCCATGACGACCTGAGAAACATTTTAAAAAATATGAACAATATGAACGTCGTCATTCACAATGTTACATATTAAAGGCTTAAGAAGACTTCCACTTTTGTTCAATGTGATTTGTAACCTAACCTAACCCCTACCATGTACATTACGGACCCCTAAATAAATCAAGTCGTATATTAGAACGTCGCGCTTTATTTTGCTATCAAAGGAAGGAAATAAAAATTGATTCAATCGAATATAAAGCTTACTTAAGCTCGAGTTTAGGTTCATATAATTAATTTTATTACTCTAAGAGCCAGTTTCACTTTTCATCTATCTGAAACTTTAGTCGTAACCGGTCAAACTGGCCCTATATATAGGTATATTGAGTGGCGAGGAGAGGACACAAAGTGTGATTGTAAACGAAACATGTTGTGGGTTCGATTCCCATTGGGGGAAAAAAAATCATTTTCATTTTTTCGCTTTCGCGTGTCGACGCAAGGCGCGGCGTTGAGTTTCGCCACTCAACATGCAATGCCTCCATAATTCGAAAGAAAATGGAGAACGGAGTGTCTTAGCACTAAGTTCCCTTTGCCTATCCTACTGTGTGCGTTATACAGTGTGACGCGAAAACAAAAAAAAGGATAGGTTTACTATAGCACGTGTAGCACTCGGTGTAGAAACGCATGTTTTTTAAAGTTCCAGACTTCAAAAAGGTAAAAGCTATCACGTATGTTTATATCACTATGTATATATTTTTTATTTCTTTAGCGTTACATCTCTTCCACATATGGGTAAAATTGGTAAAATATTACTTTTTCATATTTCGATCATATTAAAAACAAGAAGAAGTTAAGACACTCCGCACACACTATATTTTTTCAGGACATTGCGTTTTGAATAGCGAGACTAATAAAATTGATTCACTTCTCCGAGTGAGAATCGAACCCAGAACGGCCGCGTTTGCAGTCAGAAGGCGACCTAAAAAACATTTATAGAACAAAATGAACTTTGTTATTCACAATGCTACATATTAAAGGCTTGACAAGGCTTCCACTTATGTTCAAAGTGATTTGTAACTTAACCTAACCTATACAATATACATTACGGACCCCTTAATAAATCAAGTCATATGTTAAAACTAATTCTCATGCGTGTTAAGCTAGCACGTTTTTAGGGTTCCGTGTCTCGAAAGAAAAGAAAGAAACCCTTATAAGGATCACTTCGTTCCTCTTCTATCTGTCTATATTTTTTAAATAAGTAGTAAATATCAAGATCTAAGTCAACGCAATCAAAAGCTACAAGCTTCATGTTTCGTTTGCGAAAACGGAGTGACCGTCTTCTCTTTTTTCTGTTTTATTTAGCAATAATGCGTATTGAATGTATTATTTCAAAAATCATAAAACAAAGTTGTTTCCCACCGATGTACAAACATCGAACTGTCAAAATATGCAATTAATATTCTTTTCACCAATAAATCCGAGGAGTGTATATACCACGCAGGCGTAGCCGCCGGCCGAACACTGGCTCCCAACTAAACTAGAACTTATAACTATCGCGTTCAATCAATTCTGTGCGTAATAAAGTCAATTTGAACTCTTCTTATTAAAAAAAAACCTTTA
>DWMY01002807.1:0-11138 GCA_018249775.1 Heliconius hecalesia formosus
CGGCGGAAAGTGGTGAACGAAGTGTCTTAACACTAGGTTTCCTCTGCCACTGCTGAAGCATTTTGTTTCAATTGAATTGAAAAATCAAATTACATGAGCTTTTTTAATGTTTCGCTTAAAAATTATCGCCATATGTTTTGTAAAGGTATTTACATCTTTTGAAAATTTTCCACGTAACTTTTAATTAGCTTTCTACTTTCGTATTCCATTGGAACATCTTATATTTAGAAAATTATGTATGGAAGGTCCTATTTACATTCATTGGGTTTAATTATTTTCTTGTTCGTTTTAATAAGCGTGAAATTTTCAAATTAAAATTACAATTGTTTTCAGTCGTTGCGCAGTGGTTTTGTTTTGGATTTGAGCTTTAGAATATTGCAAGGTCGACTTACTTTAGTATGGGATATAAATATTTAGACTATTGGCATTTGTTTTGGCTACCGAGTTAAGAAACAAATCTGCGTCTTGAAAATAGGGCGAAAAGTGGGGAACAGTGTGTTTTTAAACTAGGTTCTCTCTGCCTATCCTGCTATGCGGCAAAAAGATTTTTTTCCTAATATGATTTGTCGTTAACACTTCTCTTGAGAAAAATATATATATTATGAAATTGATGAGAGCTGAATGGGATTTTTTCTCTTTATAAAGAGCATTGAGGTCAGTCATGGCGCAGAGGCACAAGCGTGTGATTGTAAACGCGTCGGGTTGTGGGTTCAATTCCCACTCGAGGACATGAAACATTTAATAATATCATATCTTTGCTCTGGTGTCAAGGCTATGCGCGTCATTGAATTTTACCATTTGACACACAATGCCTCTCTTGACCTCTAGAATTCAGCGTAAAACGGCGAACAGAGTGTCTCCATACTAGGTTCCCTCTGCCTACCGTGCTACAGCGGAATAACAGCATGATGCTGAAAAAAATATTTTAATTAATAACTATTATGCAATGGCTTGTTAAATCTGAATTTATTTACACAGCCCTCATCCCCCTTCAGCGTCTACTTGTTCTAATTTCGTTCCGCCGTTCACTCGCTGTTTGCCGCTCTTAGTAAGTTGATAGCTCTCAGTGGCTTGTGGAGGTATGTTAACTTAACTTTTCAATTTGTGCCAATTGTAGACTTTTTAATTATTTATTTCTCGTTTTACTTTTGGTTGGTTTTTGAGGGGACCAGAGATTCATCTCGTCAGTCTAGCTTAGAATGTTGGATGCTGGAGATGCTTGTCTGGGTGCCTGTGTTGTAGCGCTTTAGATAAATTATAGATGGTGATCTTACTGCAAATATGCTTTAAGTTTTTTTTCTCAGCTTCACGCTGTATCCCGCACACAGCAGGGTAAGCAGAGGGAACCTAGTGTTAAGACACTCCGTTCCCTACTTTCTGCCGAATTTTGGAGGGATTGCGTGATGAATGGCAGAACCCAACGCCGCGCTTTGCCTCGACACCAGAGCGAAGAAATGGAAATATACATTTAAGTAAATATTTCATCTCCTCAAGTGGGGATCGAACCCACAACCAGTGGATGTTAAAGTCACATTTCGTGCCGCTGCGCCACGAATGACCTCGAGTTTTAAGTTTAATTCAAGTTTAGTTCAAGTTTTAAGCCTTAAGTTTTATTTGAAATAAAATATATCAAATGACGTGTCACGGAAATGAAGATGCTGAGGTAAATGTGCGGCGTAACGTGGTCTGACCGCATACGTAATTCATTCGAGGTAGTAGATAGACCTCCTGGTCGCCCAAGGAAGCGCTGGTTGGATGTCGTGATGCAGGACATGAGAGCCAATGGTCTAACCACCCAGGACGTTACAGATCGTGCAAAGTGGAGTAGATTAAGTAAGAAGGCAGATCCTGGCATACGCCGGGATTAAAGCCATAAGGAGGAGATTAATGTGCTTTAACAAACTTTAACTTATTATAAATAATCTTAAAACAAAGCAATGAAAAAAAAAATTACTACAAAGCCTATTGAATACACAGTCAAAGCATTTATTAAAGTACCAATTAATATCATGAAAGTCAAAGAACTTTTTCTGCGCCATGTTTCTAAAAGCTCCTTTCTGTTCGTTCTTTTTAACTAGTAGTGAACTGGACCATGAGAATATCTTTCACCTAACAACAACTTTAACAGCTTTATTTAAAACGGAACTTTTCGTTGATTTTTTATTATATTCTGTAATTTTTATTATATATATGTTAGCATAAGTTACGTATAGTGTAGTAATAGGTGTCACTGTAATTACGAGTACGTCATTTGATATTGTTTCCATTATCGATTGTATTAAGTGGCGGTAGTGTGCTGCGTCTTTTCCGGTGGATTTCCAATATAAGCACAAACGACACGGCACTCGTGTTTATTACTTCTTAAGATTTTGTTGAGGCAACTTGTCATTAGAATGAATATTTAAATATTGTAACTACGTGAAGAACAAGTGTAAATAAAGTTATTGTAAAAGCTGGATTTTGTGTCTGATTTGTTGATTAGTCCGACATATATAACGCGGTTTGAGATTCTGCTCGCTAAATTTAATGTATATGATTATACTTCTTAATTTTATATTACTACTAACTACGTGTAGCTTATGTTTTATACCTATTAATGTATAAGCTAAATTACTGTAAAACTTTATTTCGCTCCGTTCAGGAGTTTTTGTAGTGTAAAAGTGGAACAAACTTCCATCCTCACAAACTTTTATAATATTAGTAGGACTATTACCAATTCGATAAATATTTTAAGGTATGTAAAATACTTACTCATTTGTCAAAATTTATAAAATTTTTGGGTATAGAGATATTCCGGAAATGTTTTATGCAAACTCACCCATAATGTGGGTCATTAGACCTAGACCATATTGTCATTCGGGTGAGTGATCTCACTAAAGACCAACTATTACTACTATGACAGCTATAACCCTCTGCGGCCTCGTAAAGATTCATAGCGCTTAGGAAGTAACATCCTAGTCGACGACCGTTAACTGCCTATATTCTCTTTATTGTATTATTCAGTGGGGACAGCTTTCTTTGTAAATTTCATTATTTTTTTCCTTTTTCCTTGTTTTATTTATTGTACACACATTATATGGGTAAAGTTGGAGATAAACCGGTCCGCAATTTTGCCTCATAAATTTTGATGTTTTGTCAATTTTTATTATGGATTCCGTTTTATTTTTCTGTTTTTGTTGATGGTTTTTAAGTTACGGCTTATTGAAACGGCTGTATTGAATTATTGCTATTGCCTATACGTCTAATTGAAGAACATGTCCTTTTTGAAAAGATACCTACGAGTATGTATACTCAAAGATTTTAATTTTTATATTAACTTTGGCGGGCTGAAATCATGAACTAGCGTAGACTACATGATTTCAATCAATTTGGATACAAAATATTATTTTTAATCGTTTAACAATGGTCGATCGGGCAACTGTGGTCAGATGTCGAGTTAATAAAATTCTGCATAATATTATTAATTGTTATTCATATGTGCATTATACTAAATATTTGCAGTTCATAATTTTAGTAGGTAGGTAGAGTGTTGAGTGGCGGAACTCAATACCGCGCTTACACCAGAGCTAATATATGAAAATATTAAAGCCAACAAATATTTAGCTAGTACCAAAAAACTATACGAGTATGCCCTAACAGCACACCTTACATACATAATAAAAAATGTAACATCTGTTCATTTTCGTGAATGCTGCTCTATATCTTTTCTTTTTGGTAACAAGTTGAAATAGCTTTCCGTAAGTTTGCAAATGAAAAACACAAGTCTTTTCATTCTACGATGTTACAATTTTAAGCGAGTAGCCTTTTCTTTCACTGAAACTTAACTTTTTGCCATCTGCGCTAGTTTCAAGGTATTCAGACTTTTCATGTTATGAATTTAATTAAATTATTCGTTAGTACTAATTTACAGTATTTACATTTCTCTTTTCAGCTTCACGTTGTATTCCGCACTTACTCGTAGGAGGGTAGGCAGAACTTGGGGACCTAATGTTAAGACACTCCGTTTCATTAAGACACTTCCGCTCCCCACTGTCCGCCTAAATCTGGAGGCATTGTGTGTGGAGGGGTTGAATTCAACGCATTTTATATAGACATCAGAGCGACGAAATGAATATATTAAATAGTAAATTTCCTCAAGTGGGAATCGAACCCACAACCTGTTGAGCTTACAGTCGCACGCTTGTGCCCCTGCACCACCACTGGCCTCAATTGTATTTACATACAATATATTTAATTATTACATTATATAATATAAAGTGTGAAGCTGAAAATGAGGTGCAGGGGCACAAAGTGTGACTGTAAAATCAACTGACTGGTTGTGGGTTTGATCCTCATTGGAGGAAATTAAACATTTGTTTACATTTATATTTTCATTAATTCGCTCTGGTGTCGAGGCAAAGGGCGGCGTTGAGTTGCGCTCCTCAACACGCAACGTCTCCGGAACTTGGCGGAAAATGGAGAACGGAGTCCTGGAAACCGACCAGGCGCTCTGACCACTAAGCCATGCGTTCTCGCCAAGCTACGTCGAAACTTTTATACGCTTGTTACAACTTATTTATGTTGTTAGCATCTCTGTAGGGAGATTTTTACAAATTTCCGCTACCCAAAGATAATTCTGGTCTGGATCCTGGTCGGTTTCCAGGAGGCGCGGGTTCGAGTCCCGCTGCGTTCAAATTTTTATACGTTTTCTAAATAAGTATTTTTCTTTCCTTAGTGTGGAATAACACTTTAAAAATGTTTAAAAATACAACAGTGTAATTACAACAGAAACTTTTTAAGGGGGCAAAGGGTTGATACTAGGTACCCCTGGGTACCCACCCCCGGCCTACCCTGCTATGTTCGGGAAGCTTGACGCTAAGAAACGACAATATTTTATGAATGCTTATTCAAGAGACATTGCTTATCGAGCGGCGCAACTCAACGCTGTCGCGTTTTGTCTAGTAAAATTGGGTAAATGAAAATAATTTAAAATTATCGACATACTACCACCACGACACAATTTAGACACTGTCCTGCAATGATGTCACGTTTATTCGCATACATAGTTATCTTTTTACATATCGTAATTAGTTTGCGAGGGCATGAAAGGATTTGTTCGAAAACAAAAGTTAAAAACGTTACCATTGAATACATTTATTTTTGTGTGTATTTGGTTCTGATTCAATGCAGATATTTGATTGAAAACTGACGCGTCATCACGTTGATCACACGTTAAGCTGACGACGAGATAACTGCGCTGTGGTATTTCAATTCTTTTGTGGCTTTTATATTTTTAATATTTCTGGCTTCTGGCTACATGTGAAGCTAAGAAAAAAAATGCTATTCTTCTATATGTGGGTAATGCTTAAAGAAAAATCTAAAAAAAAAATATATTACATTGTCAATATTTATTAATATCGACCCCTTCGCGGCTTCGCCCGTAAGTACTTCACAAATATTTATTTACTAATTCGAAATGATCTGGAAATATTATCATTTTAAAGACAATATTCATACATTAAATTGCATTGGCTAAATTTTAGTTTAGTTTTAGACAATTCAATAAAATAATTATTTAGTAACAAATTTAGTAAACCAATTACTTCAAATAAATCAGCTTCACGCTGTGTCCCACATATAGTAGGTTAAACCTAGTGTTGAGACACTCCGTTCCCCACTTTCCGCCAAGTTCTGGAGGCATTGTGTGTTGAGTGGCGGAAGTCAACGCCGCGCCTTGCCTTGATACCAGAGTGAAGAAATGAAAATATAAATAAATATTTCATTTCCTCGAGTGACGATTGAATCCACAACCAGTCGATTTTACAGTCACACTCCTGTGCCCCTGCCACACGACTGGAGAGAATAAATAAATATAGATAGCATTATCGATGTATAAATTTGTTGACAACGTAGCGCTCGCCATGTGGCTTAGCTCTGATAGCGAGTGACTGAATCGCAAATATTGATATAGTCGAACGTGAGATACTTCAGGAGGCTTATGTTTTAATAGCTTATAATGTATTGATATTTACCTCTTTTTTGTATTTAAGGTCAGGGCAAAAGTATTGTTCATACAAATGAAAATATATTTTTAGATTTCATTTTTTACTTATTTATAATATTTATGTGCCGTTTTACTTATTTATAATATTTATGTGCCTTCCTGTGAAAACATGTCAGTACCGCCGTTAATACGCAACGTGAAGGGTCACGACAAGCGTTTCATTACACCCCCTACAAGTGGCTAATCGACTACAATGGCCGCTGGCTAATGTAATTCTCTACAAAATTTCAGAACGGACGAATAATTTAATTTACAAAATGTTGATAAAACATCAGCAAATATACATACAGACGTGATGTCCCTGCAAAAATTTAATTTATTAAAATTCTGTGTAAAAAAAGCTGGTTAAGTGGGATTCGGTCTCGCACACCACGGCTTTGGTACCAATTTCAATATCGTAAGTCAGAAAGAAGTACAGCTTATAATGTAAAATATGATAAACTTAAGTTTGTGAGCATATGCATTCATTTAGTATGAAATAAACTATAATTATAAGTTTGTAATATTTTTTCCTATCATTTTCCACTCTTTGGATTTATTCCTTCATTTATATCTGATCTGATAACTGTAGGTCCAGGGGAACTACCGGTTTTGATTACGCGGCGAATTTCATACAAAATGCAGCAAAATCGATGCGTAAAAACTCGTATCTTTTGATTGCTAAATTAATTGCAGAGAAATAAATATGAATTTCACGATTATTACACACAAGTGGGCGCGCGCAGCTTCGCCTGCTTATTTGCACCCTTATGGGTGAATTCAAAAAAAACCACGATACACGTGTTCAATAAAATATTTTTAACTGGCTGAATTAATATAATTTTTTTTATAAAAATCAGTGGCGATTTAAAGATTTTTCCATATAAACTTTCAATCCCTTATTTGAACCCTTAGGGGGTTTCTAAAAAAATTCTAAATAAAAGGAATTCTAAAAAAATTGTGCTCAATGAAATACTTTTAAGAGTCTAAATTTCAAATTTTATAAGAATCGGTGCCGATTAAAAAAAAAACCGTACAAACTTTCTCAACCCGTATTTCATCCCTTTAGGGTTAAAATTTTTCAAAATCGCTTCCTAGTGGATATTCAAATTATAAAAATAAACATCTGTCCAAATTTCACGTTGCTTCGCACAGCGGTTACGGCTGTGCGTGTGTCTTACCTCAGTCAGTCAGGTACATGTCCTTTTATATATATATATAGATTATAATACCATATATACGTGATTAATCCGATTAAAATAGTCTAATTTAAAAAAAAATATGAATTTAAAAATTTTACGTTTATAGGATTAGTACAAAATTAAAAAGTGAGAACGAATGACGTAATCTTACCCTAAAAATACCTTCTCACACTTTTTCCTTTTACAGCAGTTCATTTACTGTAACTGCGTGTAGATTGTGGAACTCCCTGCCTTTAGATGTCAGAAACGCCAACACATTTCTAACCTATAAACGTCGCTTAAAGTTCCGAACCGAACCCGCAACCTATTGTGCTAACAGTCGCACGCTTGTGTTGCTGCGCCAGACCTGGTCTTACAGAAACAACGTAAATCTAGAAAAATAATAATTTTATATTAAATTCTACTTAAAGTGAAGCTCCTTCTTTCCGATCGACAGCCACTCCATAGACGCGCCCAAAGCCTTTTGAAGTGACAACATTTCTTAATATGATGGATAACGTTTCCTCCTTGTTACAACTTTGACGCACAACGCCTATATTGCTTTTCTTATAAAAAGTAAACACTTTAAGCTGAGCCAGTCGTAGTGCAGGGGCACAAGCGTGGGGTTGTAAACGCGAAAGGTGGATTCAATTCCCACTTGAGGCAATGAATTTTTTTTGCAATTCTTAAAAAAATCTACGAAAATTTAAAGAATTCGACGGAAAATACTTTCCCGTGTATGTTTTATTTCAATCCTAACGGATTGAAATAAAACATACACGGGATAAATAAAAAAGTATTATCAATGTCAAGAATAGCATGCGGTAATATTACTACAAAATTATTATTTTACTGAAATTTCATTATAATAATGTTACTAGAACACGAAAGTAATTCAGAGATTAATTCACAGAAAATAAATAATTGTGTTCATGCGGGCGAAGCCGTGGGCGGATCGCTGGATTAAATAAGACCTATTAATACTTAATGGCTTGTTCAAAGTAAAATTTTAATTACATGAACATAAATCCAACAAACGTGCACAGAGCAAATAATGAGTTACATATTAAAAATTCAACACCGCAGTCAAAGAAAACGAGAACGTTTTTTACTTTTGGAGGTTTCAAAATGAAATAAATTTCGTCTACTTTAATTTGGTCGTTACAGCTTGTTAAGAGACAAAGCAGTTTTGGAATAATACTGTCGTGATTTGTAGAGTCGTTGTCTACATAATACTCGCGGTGCTGTACGTTGTACTTGTTATATAATTTAGATCTCTTTATTGTATATGAAACGGAACTGGTTCGTCGGAAGCCCTTCGATTCTATCTTTGATATTAACTTTGACTGTATAGTTGTAGACTGGAGATGTTTATTAGTTGGCTATTTCTTTCTACTCCATATTCGATCAGTCAGTTCCTAGTGGTGCTTGACGAAGTATAACCATTTGACAAATATATTTTTTTAAACCATTGAGGCGCAGTGGATAGTGTCTAGTTTAACGCACTGGTTATGAGCTCGATCCCCAACCGTGAGAATTAACTTTGACTTTGAACACTGAAATTTGGTTCTCTCTGTCTATGTTGTTATATGGACTAAAGAGTAAAATATTACAATATAAATTTGTAATACATCTTTAAATGTTGTAAAAAAAAAACGTATATATACAAGTAGTTAACGTTCCACACCACAAATAATAATATTGCAAAAGCTGCCTTTGAGGTAAAACCGTTGCTTTTCTTAGGAATTCTCTTACAATTTTTTGTACCATTTTCTGCAAGAAAGAAATTACTGTGAATGTATTTATTAAAGTGAATGTATTTTATTAACATGCCGCCCAAGCTCTTGTTATTTTTAATAAATAAATTTGGTTTTTTTTTATGTTTTTCCTTTATCCCGCTTTGTAGCAATTTGAGAACCGTCGCGTTGATAACTTAGTATTTAGACACCCTGGTCTTCTCTTACTGCCGGAATTCGAGATATTCCGTGTTGAGTGTCGGAACTTAACGCCGCGTTTTTTGGTTAAAATATGTACATATATATTATGTGTCGATATGAAATATTAAAACGTTAACGAATTGTACTATTGAAAAATTTTGACCTGAACTGATTTTGAATGACCAAAATTTACATGCGACTAACGAAAGTTTTGTTAAAAATGTATAAATTAAGACAATTTTCATTGTGTACATATATACTATACGATTTTATTACAGATTTTGTTTTAAAATTATTATTACAAGAATGACAAATTTTAAAAATAATTGGAAAAGTAATGGTAAACTCAACTAATTACGGTTAAATTAAACATATTTTGAGGCCTTCGTGGCGCAGGGGACAACATAGTGGGTTCAATTCCCATTCAGAGGAATGGAATATAAAAATATTTTCATAAAAAGGCCAAAGGATGGCATTGAATTCCGCCACTCAACACTCTATACCTCAAGAATTCAGCGGAAACGGAAGGTTTCCACGTTCCTTCTTCCTACTCCTTTATGTGCGAAATACAGCGTGAAGCTAAAAGAACTCAAACATAAATTCTTCTTGTCATTGAACAATAATTAGGTATAAATTGTGTGTAAAAGTATACACATTTTTTTTCTCTACATTCTTAATAAATAGATGGATGAAATGTAGTCTTATTTATTTTGAATTTAAGACCAACGTCCTATTAAATGGTAATGGTAGATTGCGATATAATTCGGTATATTTGGTGCAAAACAATCTATAACTAATACTTATTTAAAAATGTATAAAAATTTGAACGCAGCGGGGTCGGTTTCCAGAAGGCGCGGGTTCGAGTCCCGCTGCGTTCAAATTTTTATACATTTTTAAATAAGTATTTTTCTTTCCTAAGTGTGGAATAACACTTTAAAAATGTTTAAAAAAAATCTATAACTAGCCGGTTATTACAGGCTTTCAGTACACATCTTCCAATTTCAGTCATTAAATGTAATTAATTGAGCTATTTATGGTCATGTGTAACTAAAGTTTACAGATTAAGGTGTAATAAAATGTGGTTTGGTGTGACAAAAATGTATTTTTCTGGAATACGGCTGCTTTCAAACTGAGTGATAAAGTGCGGTGTTAAATTTCGCCACTCAACATCCACAAACTGTTTCGTTTGCAGTCACACGCTTGCGCCCATCTACCTCCTCTATGCAACGATAATGATTCATTATGAACGACAAATGAGGGGGCGTTTTATATTTAGCACTATATTTTACTGCTACGAGCGCTGTGTAATAAACATGCCTATAGACGTAGATTACTATTTTACTGATATTATTCAAAACCGGTCAAGTGTGAGTCGGACTCTCCCACCGAGGGTTCCGTTCCAATCTCAGGATTGTAGTTCAACTTTAAAAACTTGAATACTTTCACTTTGATATAACTTTTAATTTAGTAGTTTATTAATTATATTTTTCAATGGAATACATATAAATTTAAACTTTTCATATTATTTTCATTATTAATATTGTAAGTTTTCACTTCAAGCCAAATTTCATAACTAGGTCCAAGGCAAGTACCCTATATTTTGATTATGCGGTGAATTTCATAAAAAATGCAGCACAAACGATATATAAATCTATATTGCGTTGACTGAGAAGCTTGTTTTTTCTGTGCTCCAAGTACCGTAGACCTGAATATTGAACAGACAGACAACAAAATGATCCTATTAAGAATCTGTGTCAATTAAAACTGCAAATTAGTACCGATTTAATGGCTTTTTAAGCTTATTGATATTGTCATTTCCTCGCTCTGGTGACAAGACCAGCGGCGGTGTTGAGATCCGCCACTAAATATGCAAAGCGTGAAGCTACAAAAAATTAAATAATGTCGACTAAGTCCTTGTAGGTTACCTAAATGTTATCTAAATGAAATTTTCAAGCATGCTCCATTATCTAACGTCCTCGTTTGTCATGAACACTCACA
>DWMY01002808.1:0-11138 GCA_018249775.1 Heliconius hecalesia formosus
ACAGTGAATATAAGAGATGGAATATACATTTTGGTTTACAAATTGCGATAACACCTAAAATATCAAAAATAATAAGCGTCTATTTAATGCATTCCTCGAACCTCTGTCAGTATGTGACAGTGACAGAAAAAACAGCAAGTACACGTAATGTAGTCATATATATTTTTTTATGTGGCATCATTTTGATTGTTTATAAAATTAATAAAAAAAGAGAAAGTACAATTTAGAATATTGCATAATAAAATGTAATAAAATATAAATCATAAAAATATTTATTTTATTACTATTTATTTATATATAAACAATATGAGAGTTCGGTATAATTTATATTAAAACAATTATTGATTCATTGAATTTTATTCTTTAACTTTAACTCTTTAACCGTTCGTTGCAAAGGCGGCCTTATTGCTTCAAGCAATCTCTTACAGGCAACTTTCCAAAACAAAGGACCTAAAATATAAAAACAGAAGAGTGGAATAACGTTAAGTGCATATAAAAAAAGATAATATTAAATAAACATATATAATATATTCTTATGATATATACAAAAATACATAAATATCTATATTTATAACTAAATACCTATAAACATACATATTCTTATATAATACAAATACTACATGTAATATAATATAATATGTACAATATAACTAATATATAGAAGAGTCTACAATTTTTCTAAATTAAAAAGGTGTTGTTTTAGACGTCTTTTAAAAAGATTAAGTGACGTTGAAAGTCGCACTTCAGTAGGACATTGCTTTATCACAGACTTTGATTAAGGCAGTGTCTATACTGTGCGCACAACGAAAACCAGACTGCAATTCAGATAGAATATGGTTTTTTAAATGGTACTGATTTAGCTGTAGCTGTGTAGCGAGACAATGTTACGTTCTAAAACCTTTGACAGAAATGGAAGTATTGAAATGGGACGGTAGTGAGAAAAGGATTTTGGATATTTGGATTTTGGTATGGGAAAAATGCGAGCTATTCGCCACACGCACGCACACCACGCGCAGTGGCACAAAGTGTGACCGTAAAACCAACTGATTGTGGGTTCGAGGAGATGAAATATTTACTTACATTTCTATTTCCATTTCTTCGCTCTGGTGTAGAGGCAAAGCGCGGCGTTGAGTTCTCCAGAATTCGGCAGAAAGTTAGGAACGGAGTGTCTTAACACTATGTTCCGTCTGCCTACCGTGCTGTGTGCGGGATACAACGTGAAGCTAGGAAAGGAATTACTGGTCAGGGAAAAATTTAAAATGTGAGTTATTACAGGAGCTATAATATTAAGGGGTAAAATAACCATTTTACGATTGATACCATCGAAACCAACGGCATCCGATTTTATACTTCAAAAATTTTTTTTGACCTGGGCTAATGTGACTTCGGAAAAATAGAATGAATTGGTTGATGGAAACGGCAGGGAACTGATAAAATTCAATGTTAATAGTACCGTCCATAGGTATAATTGATGTGAAATGCGTATTTAAAGCATCAACATCAATATCGCGATTCAAGTCTTGACGTTGCCGACCGATGCCTAACGACGTTGCCGACCGATGCTCAAGAGATTGCCAGGATATTCGTGGATTTAAATGTTGCAAATTAGAATCGATGTAGTTTTGTTGCGCATCTCTGCAAACTCTGCTACACCGATTACGCATTATCTTGAAAAATTTTGATCAGCAGGATTATGCTTACAATTAGCTCGATTTCTTTTTGCCATCAAAGATCTAATATCTTGCATAATCCATGGTGCAGGATTCAACTTAATAGGTCTAAATGGAGCATGCTTGTCATAGAGCTCCGTGAGCAAGGAATTGAATATATCTAATTGATTATCAATTCCTTCCTTCAAGACATTGTCCATGGAGCTTTGCGAAATCAGCGGAGGAAGCTATTATAAGGTCAAATTGGGATGGAGCACAGTTAGGGAAATGATGCGTGGGATTTGTAGGAAGTAATGTTAAATTTGAACTGTTAATAATGTTACGAAGTTGCTTCGCAAGAAAATCATTTTTTTTAATACATGTATTAAAATCCCCAAGGATTATAATGTAATCGACATTGGGCACGTGTTTTCCCAAAGTAATGTGAAGTGAAGGACTATAGAAAACACCAAGAAATAATTTAGAACGTCCGAGTAAGATTTCCATAAAAACATGTTCATCAGCTTCAGAGTATTGTGAAGGGGACTTATTCACTATTGTAAAGGGTATATGGTTTGCGAATTTAAATGGCTACCCCGCCGCCCCCTTACCGATGCGGTCATTTCGTATAAGGTGGAAGTTTTAGGTATGGAGAAGGATGCGGAAGGTAGGCAAGGCTTAAGGAATATTTCGGAAATTAAAATCTCATGCAAAACATCGCTTTCACAATCAAAAGAAGTTAAAAGGTCAGGATAGTGAGCTGGGGTGTTTTGAGTATTAATATGCGCAACATTGAATTTTTTTGGGAGCTTGAAAAGGTGTTGTCAGGAAAAGAGGAAATATGGACGAAAGTACTTTGAAAACTGCTATCAGAGGAAGATGGTAGAGAGTAAAAAGAATCGTCACTAAATTATAAAGACTATTATTGTACATTGTAAATATAATAACAAATATTATAATATAAATAAATTAAATACTTATTATTGACTACTATTTATTATTGAGGCTAGTCGTGGCGCAGCGGCACAAAGTGTGACTGTAAAATCGATTGGTAGTGGGTTCGATCCCCACTCGTGCACATGAAATATTTACTTAAATTTATATTTTCATTTCTTCGCTCTGGTGTCGAGGCAAAGCGCGGCGTTGAGTTCTGCCACTTAACACGCAATGGCTCCAGAATTCGGCAGAAAGTGGGGAACGGAGTGTCTTATACTAGGTTCCCTTTGCCTACCCTGCTGTGTGTGGGATTCAGCGTGAAGCTGGTTTAAATACTCATTATAAAACAATATGCCATGCATGTATGCTTGGACTTTAAGATGTACGTTTATTGAAGTGGCATCTATGAACTACCCCTATTTATGTTAAAATATAGAATTCGTTGAAAATGTGTTGTTACTGACAATGATAATTATTGATAGTAATGGTAAGCGTCTGAATGATGCTATGCTACCAATAATAATATATATGTAAGGAATTAAAATTAACATGCAACTATACAATAAAAAACACTGGTGGTAGAATGAAATAATGTAAATATTTATTTTTCACATTATCATTAACAACTGTAAATAAAGTAGAGATTTTAAATAAGAGTTTTATAAACATAAAAAATGGTCAAAACATAAGAGACATTGAGAATTCTGTGAGGAGAGTTTGATAACAAATAAATTCACATGTATACATGGGAGCAAACGGAAGGGAAAGGTACGATCGACTTATTCTGTGGATCACTCTATTTGAGGTCAAGTTATGGACAAGCGAGTGATTAGGGTGCTGACCTGGGGATAAACCAATTAGATATTGATCGTTGCGAGAATAAGGAGTGTGTTAATAGTTTCAGACCGCTGCTCAAGTTATCAAATTATCGTTGAAGAAACTGGAAGTTTCAAGATCCACTGAGTTGAAATATGCTCTGCCAGCATACTTAAGAATTATATATTGGAGGCAGTGGCAAAAGTATGTAGTAAACGGAAACGAGGCTTTAGCAAAAAGCACGACGACTAGTGGGCTGATTAAATGAAAGACTGAAAGAAAAAAAAAGCATGTTAGGATCATAAGGCCTCGTAAAAACTCCTCGGATAAATCTATTTAATAAAGAAAAAGGATACGCAAAAGCACCAAGCAAAAGCACTGATGAAAAGATAAAGCGTGAAAATTCAGAGAAAGAGAAGGATGAAAGGTTAACGAACAACTTCTGGGAAAATAGAAAACATTTCCGGCGAGATTTTAGTGATTCCTGACCTGTTTACTAATCTGCCACACGTTTGACAGCGGTGAGTGGAATTCACAAGAAACTGTATGAATGTGATGATACCTCTGACTCAAAGAAAGTCCACTCTCAAAGAAGGACCACAATCCTGTGTTCTTGCATTTGCAGAAACACGGAGAGACGAATATAGGCAACCCGTAGCAGCATTAAACTTTATCGATATTTTTTTATTACTTCGGCTTGTGGAATAAGTCAGATAATATATTTTTCGTAATCCTTGAATTATTCTCTTCAAAATAAGGAGAATATCTAGATAACGTTTATTTAACAACTTTGTAGCACGGGCGGTGATTACTCACCATTCCGTCATCAGGTGACGCGTACGCCCGTTTGCCTTGTCTTTTTCCATAAAAAAATACGCAAAATTCTGCATTAAATAGTTAACCAAAGAGATACGCTGAGGTATAGGATAAACTGGCTCAACATCTTATGTCAAGGATTGCATCAGGATTATCAAGCGGAAGCTAGAGGATAAGGAAATTACTAAAACACTGAGATGTAAGGTACATCTGAATTTTATTGACAAAAAAAATACATTGTTATGGGTTCGTCTGTGCCCACGGTTATAGCAGATATATATACGTGAAGGATTTCGAGGACATGGCTCTTAACTCTGCACGTAACGTTGAAGCACCTTTATAATTTTACCTACGGACAATACCTATATTCCTAAAGCACCTCAATGCTATTTATAATAATATTTAATATATAACAATACAAATAGATACTTGAATAGAATGAATCTTACCGACACATTTATCTACCGTTGGCAAATTTTTATCCTCAAAGATGCCACCAACTCTGCTACGCTGAACAAATAAGGGACAAGCTTTGATAGGTAAAGAATTCTTTGTTGAAACGTAACATTCCGAACTATGTCTAAAAGATTATGCCCTGTCTGACTGAATAAAGTGACGCTATGTGCTATAGTGGGATTAGAAAGGAATCGTCCATGAGCTTTTGCCACCGGCCGGAGCTGGTGAATAGGAAGGGCGTGGTGTTCGACCATGACAACTCCAGACCACACTCATCTGTAGCCACGCAGCAAAAATTGAAATAGCTTGGCTGGGATGTGTTGATGCATTCTCCGTATAGCCCTGATCTTGCTCTAACTGATTTCCACCTGTTTCGGTCATTGCAGAACTCTTTAGGATGCATAAAGCTAACCTCAAAAGAACACTGTGAACATATAAATGTGGTCCATGGTCAAGAAACTTTTTCTAAATCCTGCTTGTTCTATGAGTTGTACGACATTTACTTAGTGTGCGGCTTACTCTAATGTTTATCAGGGAAAACAATCATTTGTATATGCTAGGTAATAGGTTAATTGGCCTATAATTCGTAATATCACGTGGATCCCCTTTATTATATATTAGGATTACGATTAATTCCTACCATTGTACCGATGTTTCCGTGGTTTATGAATATGAGGTTAAGCAAGTGAGTCAGCGGTTATGCTAATTGCGCATGAGCTGTTTTTATAGCCTCCTTGATTAATACAACTCTAGCTCATCTATGCGTTGAAAGAAATGGGTTAATGGAATTAAAATGAAATAAAAAAAATTTAAATGAACATTTCTAGCTAATTTATGCGGAGGAGAATAAAGCGCTGCATGCTAGCATTATTATAAGCCAAAATAATCAGTATATCTTCACTGGATACATATGATAGTTTGTGTTTCATATATGATAGTTTGGGCGCGTGAAACTATCATATATTAACTCCAGATACGCAACGCCCAACGATTTTATTATTTGTCTGATCAATACCCCAGATTGATGAGAAGATTGGTGTGATCTGGTAGCTAGGGCTTACCGAATTATTTTTTAGCTTTTAGTACATTACATACATTATTTTTATTGAAATAAAACCGTTTAACATCAAAATATTTTTTTATTTAATTTATTTTCAAATTTTTAGGTTTGTTGCCAGATGATACTTCTCATTCTACCGAGTTCATCTACTAATCGAGCCCTTTCGTTAGACACGTATATTGAGGAATTTGTGTAAAATATGTAATCCGTTGTTGTGTAAAATGTGTTATAGTGTGCTCTATTCTACCAATGAAGCCCTTTCAATTAATACCCATAAAGAGGTTGTTGTGAAGTAATATGTAATCCGCCATTTTGTATCGGCGGCCATTTTGGATTTACAGGCATAATTTTATTTCATTGTATTGTCACCAGAATCTAAGGCGTATACCAATTTTCAGATCAATCGGTTAACGGGATGAGGGTTAAATTTCAATTACTAAATTTGACCCAAACAAACAAACAGGGTGAGTTAAATAAAACCGTTTAAAGAATGTGTTTATTTTTTATTGAAGAAATATTTTGAATAATATATAATATAATATAATATATTATATAAGATTCAGTTTTTTATAACACAAAATGTAGTGAAATTTACAAATTTACGTCGAGCTGAACTTCCGTTTTGAACAGATATGTTCATGTAAATGTTGTTGTTTTTTTATTTCTCGGGGAAAATTTTACTATAATGGGGTGGGAACCAACCGGCTCCTAGTTACTGAGAAATGATAATAATAAAAATGTACTGTAGTAAGAAAGTACGCATAATACAAAATAGTAATAGCAATACTAAATTAAAAGAAAGTCAACAATATAACAGTAAAACAATTTATTTCGAAAATATAAGACGATACAATTACAAATTGAAAAAATCCCTTAAGGTTAATAACAATGCTTCACTTAGTACAAATAAAAAAGCCATGATTTCGAATTCATTAAAGAAAATACTGTGAATATAATGTCTTAAAAGTTACGCTTAAGTGCAAGGGACTAAAATGGAGTCTTTAAAATGCAGACAATACTTTATTAATAATTCTTATAATAATTGTTTAGAAAGCGAGTCCAGCGTCCGCGTAAGTGGTGAATATCTTCTCAATTGAGTTGGCGTATGCCGCAGTTCTCAGATCTAGACCCAGGTCGAATTTCATAGCTGTCTTCATTATAGCCTGGAAATATATATATGTTTTATTTATTTCTAGTTAATATGTATGTTTGTCCACTTCAAGGAATATTGGTTTCTGTTATAAAATATGTTAAATAATAACAAAATATCTAGTTTTAAAAACTAAAATAACACCGTTTATAGTATTTTAGTTATTCTGGTATTACTGACATCAATTAATTACTCACAATATTTTTTATAATACTTTTTATTATAATAATTTAGTTCTGGACAATGGTGGAAATTAAGAACAGTGGATGGAAGAAGTTAATCAAACCTATGTGTCTGTGTGTGTTTTAAGTAAAATCCAAAAGTATTTACAAAATTTATCAAAACTTACCCTAGCTGACCTCTCCATGGTATAATCAAGTCCGGAGTGCACAATATCCTTCTCGGAGGCACCAGAGATCCTCTTCTGGAAGGACTCTGAGGCCGTCACGGGGATGCGACCACCAACGCGACCAAAACGCCTCTCTAGAGACTCTTGGACGGATTCTGGATAGAAAATTGATTTTATTTATTAGTCTTCTGTCAATAAATAAACAATTAATGATGAGGCCAGTCGTGGCGCAGGAGTACAAATTGTGACTGTAAAATCGACTGGTTGTGGGTTCGATCCCCACTCGAGGAAATTAAATTATTTATTGTATTTATTTACATTTATATTTTCATTTCTTCGCTCTGATGTCGGGGCAAAGCGCGGCGTTGAGTTCCGCCACTCAACACGCAACGCTACTAAAACTCGGCGGAAAGTGGGAAACGGAGTGTCTTAACACTAGGTTTCCTCTGTCTGCCCTGATATGTGATGAAATCATGACATTATATTATTAATCTGATATGTCACTATTGTATAATTGAACAGTTTATAAATAGAATTGACAAACACGTCATATACATGGTACATGCATAATAGAACTCACCTAAAAGATGATAATTGGATTCACGTTCATACTTGAACGTGAGACGTCCGTAAGACACATGGTTCAAGTTCTTCAACCATTCGAAGAAGGAGACGGTAACACCTCCAGCGTTGATGTACAAGTCGGGGATGACCAGGATGTTGCGATCGATGAGGATTTTGTCAGCTGCTGGTGTGGTGGGGCCGTTGGCGGCCTCGGCGATGATCTATAATTATTTTTTTTAAGTTTTTGAATGAATGTAATTAAGAGAATATAAACGTATTGTAGGGTGGTATCTGATCCGAGATCATCGTTCGAAGGAATGTCTATTTTTTATACTTGATTTGGTTCCAACAATACGCACATGATGTTTCTAATAAAATGGAAGTCTATATTCTTTCAATCCTTTTTTAAGATAGTATCTCAAACAATAGATTGTAATGTTCTACTTTGCAAGCCCAAACAAACTGTATAGTACTGTCTATCTGTACTTCTAAATTTTTTCAAACATTTACAGAAATTATATAATAAGTAGTCTATAAGGCTATATTTAAAACTTCTCTCTTCCTTTAGTAAATAGCACTAAATCCTTACATATATAAATAATTTCGATACTAGATTTATTAATCTAGGTCAGTGACCTATTTAAAATAAGATTTTTGTCACTTGGACAATGGCCAGGTATGGCCGCATTTACGTACGAGTTGAAAAACGACAAATGATTTTAAATTTAATATGTACCTACTTCTAATATGTTCTACAATTATGTTTATACAAAAAAAAATTATGTGTAAATAATATTTAACAAATAATCCATAACCTTCGATATAAGCGTAATCTCACTTTTTTATATTTATTAAAATTATTGTTTTATTTAGGCAAAGAAAACTTACAGCAATTATTTTATTATATTTCGTTAAGGCCAAAGTTCATATACATATAAGTATAAATTACAAAATATCTTACTAGGTGAAGATAAGTAGAAAAAAAGTGACTGCAGTTATCTTAATGTCGAGGCAGTGATATTTTTAAATAAAGGTGTAGATTACATCAATTTACATATCAATTTATCATTGGCGAAAACGCTTATTTTTTTTTTACCTAAATACAAGGTTACAATTAAGTAACACAAAGCAATTGATGTTAGATTATAAGATATAAAAAAAATATAAAAATATATTTATTAACCAAGCCTAGTTTTTATATTATTTTTAACTAAAGTTTGGCCATATGAGGATAACCGAAGAAAACCGTTTATAGTGTCAAAAGGAAACCATAATTGCTAAAAAAAGGAGTAAGTTCGTAATAGTAACCGCAACAGGCAGTTTCAAAAAATTTTAGTACTCAAATACAATTTATAGGAGCCGGCCACCTAAATTTTGTATCCTCTTTACGGACAATTACCTACGTTTAAACAGAAGAAGGTTATCATATAAAGATACTTAGAACATTATTTATAATTTAAATTTTAATCTTTTAAAGTATCTTTATAATTCAAATAATGAACGTACGACAAAAGGTCATTTAAAATAGATTTTCAAATTTATTTAAATCTCTCTGTTAATTCAATGAGATACCATATCAATGATAGATTATGATTTATATTGTGTTATATAATAAAATTTAAAGCATTATCAGATAAGATATTAAGAAACAACTTCAAATTTTTTTGTCACATAGCACCTATATATATATAGGTTGGGAAATCTTTGTATTAAATGGAAAAACCCAAATTTTTAACAAAAACGCGGCGGTTAGTGACAATAATTGAATAGGTTTTTTTTACGACAAATCACAATTAAAAGAGCTTATGATTTTTTTTTTGTATTATTATTATGATCACTACAGCATTTACTACACTAGGTGCAATATAGATATTAGCACACGTCCAATGATATCACATAATAATAATTCAGTAATTATTACTTTTTGAGCTAGGAATATGTTACAATAGACAGAGAGCCCACTCTACTACTCAGTAACTGTGTATTCCATCTAATTGCAAGACTTTATGTAGCATTTTTTTTGTCGCAAATTTCCGCGAGTATCAAATATTCACCGACAACAACACAATTGAGACATCAACCAATAACAAAATCATCACATCTACAGTACGGTCGATGGAGTTCGACGGCCATGAAGTTGGCTGTAGATGGCTGAGCAGATTTGATTGTAGGATTCTTCTTTTGAATATCTCCTTCCCGAATGAACAATGTGGAAAAATTCAGAAAGAATAACTTAAGGGCAGTCATAACTCGTCGATCGTACTGTAATTATTTAAAAAATATTCTAAAGTAACAAAAATAATAATAAAATATACCTTAGCTTGTATTTTGTGTGCATTTTCCTTGTGGATGACCTGCTCGACGGCGGCGGGCACCAAAATGTCGCACTTCTCGTACAACATGTTCTCACCCTCGTAGGGCTTCGCGCCAGGGAAGCCCACTATAGTTCCATTGTCAATCCTGTAGTCTTCAAGAGCCTGATGTAAAGAGTTAAATTTTAGTATATATTTGCATATCAAAAAGTTTCTTATGAGGTTTCGATCGTGGCTCGATTCGGCTCGGGGGGAATTATTTTCATTTCCCAGTTCTAATAGACAAAGCGCGGTGTTGAGTTGCCGCCACTTTCCATGCAATGTCACGAAAATTGGTCGGAAAGAGAGGAACGGAGTGTCTTTCTCTCTGCCTACTCTATGTAAGAGAAAGATATATTAAGAGTCCATTCATTTCCTTACGTTGCCAACTTGACTAATCTGATATGAGGTTGGTATTACAATTGATTATTGGAACCATATTAGTGATGTTATTAAACGTTGTGATACTTATAATATATTTTTTTTTAAATATTACATTAAAACAAACAAAAACATAATAACTACTAAATACGTAATAATATAGTATAAGAAAATGATATTACAAATAATAAATAAAATGATGTAAGAAGTTCATTGATGGTGTATGCCTTCTTAAAACATCGGTCTATCTTAAGTCAAGATAAGATTATCAATACACTTCCACTATCACAAAAAGTGTATCAACATAAAACATTTGTTTCGGCAAATCTAAATTTTCCAGTTGTTATGATAACTGTTGCTTTGAAAGATATACGATTTTCTATTACGTTTATTAATAACGACATTAAGGTACCTACATATACGTGTATTTATATAATTATAAATTTTACGAATTATTATTTTATATTTTGTAATAATATTTTACCTTATGTGACAAGTATTTTATAATTTCTATTGACTACCTATATAATATAATTTAATTTTATGATGGAGAGGACCTCTTTATGCGACTCTCTTGCCTTTTTTCTAACTTTTCCGAGAATTGTTGTTG
>DWMY01002809.1:0-11137 GCA_018249775.1 Heliconius hecalesia formosus
CAATTCTGTACATGAAAGATATAAAAAAAATAAAAATCAGGTCGGTTTATATGTCGATTATAGAACCTAAAAAACCACTCAGCAGAATTCTTGTCTGTCTGTCTGTCTGTCTGTCCGTCTGTCTGTCCGTCTGTCTGTCTGTCTGTCTGTCTGTCTGTCTGTCGGATTGTTTGTTCGTCAATCACGCAAAAACTACTAGACGAAAATTGATGATTTTTTGCATGGTATTAGCCTAGGGGAGGGGTGGTTGATGACCTCCTCTTTTAAGAAGTCGGTTAATAGAAATTTGACATAATTAAATTACGATTATTGTATTTAACCACAATTTAAAAGAAGAAAGTAAATTGAGGGCGTTCGTGGCACAGAGGCACAAAGTGTGAACTGGTTGCGGGTTCTATTCCCACTTGAGGAAATTAAATATTTATTTAAATTTATATTTCCATTTCATCGCTCTGGTGTCACTACTCAGCACGCAGCGTGATGCTGAAAAAAGAAGTACAATTAATAGTTGTTTAGTCTACCATAATTATTATTTTAAACGTCAACGTTGTTGACATTAACAAAAATAATAAAGTAGGTATATTTTTCGGGGCTAGCTCAAATGGCGATATCTGCAATAAAAAGTACAATAATACCCCGACTTACGCTACTCCGTTTTACGCGAATTCGGAGATACGCGGTTTTTCATTTTGATTGCCGCGCATCGGCTCTCTCGCTCTGCCCACTCAGTTTTCAGCTTGCGACAGGTTTAAACATGTTCCGCGTGAAATTGTTTTACGTGCGCAGTGCGTTTTACTTATAATCTCTAATTATGTCGTCTAAAAGAACGAAAAATGAGTCATTTGAGCCTAACAAGAAAAGAAAAACACTGTCTTTAGAGTGTAAACTAAATATAATTAAAGACTTTGAAGTAAAAATGAAAATTTGTGAATTGGAAAAGAAGAAAAATTTAACTCGGCAGGCAACATTGTTAGAATATATGAAGCCTTCGATATCAAAATAACTCCGGTTTAGGTTACTTTATTCATCACAATGTCATTTTTTTTATTATCCTACACTTTATTAAACATTTTTCTTCTAAATTATGTTTTTTTAAACTCTGGTCCTGATTAAAGAAACTTTATATGCAAAGTTGAACCCCGACTTACGCGAATTCGACTCGGCAATCGCTCGGTCCCATCGCGTAAGTCCGGGATATTACTGTATATGTACCTATTTGGAAAGTAAATTCTGATTGTGAGTTCATAGTTTATAAAACTTTATATTGTCTTTAGATGACGCGGTGATGTCAATACATTTTAATCATTGGCGTTATTATATACGTTGCATTCATTTACAGTAGATATATTTATTAGGAGAACTTTCTCAAGACTTAATCTTATATTCAGAACAAATGAATTGTAAGTAAATTTATTAATACGTTTCAAGTATGAAAAAAAGAAAAAATGGAATATAATTGCGTTGCTTCTCCTTTTTTTTCCCCAATATTTTATATTTCTATTATTTATATCGATATATCAGGGACGTAATGCGGGAACGGAGCCATGCCACCTTAGTACAAAGTAACCTCTAAAAAATGTATTTACGTGTTATAGCTAAAGAATAAAAAGAATGTGTGATTCCTGTATAGAATATATTATTCTACATTATATCATAAAAACAGGTTTAAACAGTGCATATAAAGGTATCCTCCTGAAGTATAACTATTTTCAATTACTATCAACACTACAATGTCAATACTATTTTGTGCCGTGTGATCCCGGCCTAGAATAGGATCATCCTGGTACTTGTGGTGTCGTAAAAGGCGACTAAAGTACGTGTGGTAGAGTCACGTCGCCAGCAATGGCAACACGCATGGGCAAACTCGACCGGTCATTACCACCCCCGGCATTTAAAACTGGCGTGAAGTAGTGGCTTTATGCCACTGCGTTTCGCATCAGGTAATGCCGGGCTCCGACGCCCAACCCACCTTAAAGGCAGGCAACGCACCTGTAGCTCCTCTGGTGCCTTGTCTTTTCCCTATAAAAAAAAACTATTTGGTATTATAGTGTAACTTTGAACATTTTGAATATTTTCCCGCCATTATGATGAAAAACATAGACTATTTTTTCATTTGAAAAAATAATTTAATAACTATAAGAATGTTGGTATTTTTTCAAAAGGTATAAGAATTAAAAATTGCCTAAAATATGCTTTCTTCGCAAGTGTTGTAATAACTACCTATTGGTATTTATTAACCAAAAAGCACTATTAATATTAAATATGCTCAATTATACAGAGTTTTTCTGTCAGCACCACTTTAAATAAAACCACAGTTTTCCAAAAAACCCAAAAATAAAAAAGTCATTTTTTCAAACAAAATAAATAATAAAATTAACGTAAAATCAAATATAATTTGTCGAGAACGACGCACGCACACATAAACCTATCAAAGGGAAACCGCCGCATACGCCTCATTCCGAAATCGATATGAATAAACATCGTGAAATGAAAAAAAAAACCTACGTCTTCACTGTTGATTTATGTTGTTTAATTTCTTTAGGTATGGGTTTAAAATATTTTAGCCTATATGCTGTTTCCGTAAATGAAGCGCTGACGCTTCTCTTCTCTTCTTTGTTAAAGGCCGTCGCGGCAAAGGGGCGCGACTGGTGTGGGTCCGAAACCCACTTGGAGGATTGAATTATAATTTAATAATATTTTCATTTTGTTTAATAATATTTTCATTTCGCACATCAGTCACACATTATACACAATATCTTAACACCAAGTTGCCCTGCTAAAGGCGGGATAAAGCGTGGATCTGGTTTTAACTTTTTTGAACCGATTAAAATAAAGTCCAGTCCAGTTGAGGCCAGTCGTTGCGCAGCGGCACGAAGTGTGACTGTAAAACCGACTGGTTGTGGGTTCGATCCCTACTCGAGGATATGAAATATTTACTTAAATGTATATTTCTATTTCTTCGCTCTGGTGTCGAGGTTAAGCACGGCGTTGAGTTCTGCCACTCAACACGCAATGCCTCCAGAATTCGGCAGTTAGTGGGGAATGGAGTGTCTTAACACTAAGTTCCCTCTGCCTAACCTGCTGTGTGCGGGATACAGCGTGAAGCTGATTAAAATAAAACGAATTCTCAATATTTAAGGGCAGTTTGCCAAAATACAAATAAAAAAAGTATTTAAATCGTTTAAGCAGTTTCTGAGATTATCGTGATGAAACGACAAACAGACCAACTGACCAAGTTTAATTACATCGTTAATTGTAATCTCTTCCATGTACAGACACCGATGAGTTTTTTTATTGTAAGTATCGATAAGTCATGTTTTTATTTCAAACATTCTTATGGGAGGAATTGAAGATTCTTATGGGAGATACAAAAATGCGACCTAAAGTTTTAATAACTTTCTCATAAAAAATCTTCATTGCGTTGCAAACATACGTTATAGGTATATCAAAACACGAATATAATTCAGTATGTTAAGTAAATAATTCTGTGGTATAAGCGGGCGAAGCCGCGAGCGGGTCGCTAGTATAAAATAATATTATTCTCAAAGTACTTGTAGTTATTTAAAAAATATTTATATTTTTCTACTTTACAACTTTATTTACATTTTGACATTTATTGCATTTATTGGAAATAATAAGGTAAGGCAAAATGTATTTTTTAAATGTATTTAGTTTTTTTCCTTAAATTACTACGTATTTTAATCTAGGACCTGTAAAACAGCCAGTATTGGCCTTCTTTTACTTGTTAAGGCCTTCTTAAATTATTTTTTTTCATTAGATATTATTTTATAATATTACACACATACAAGATATGCGCGAATAAACAAAAATCTTCCTTTGCAGCCGGTAAAAAAAAATAGCTTCACGCTGTGTGGCATGGTGAGCAGAGGGAACCTATAATGAGACATCCTTCTCCGTATCCCTTATCCACCCACCACTCAGCTTTTGAGACATTACATATTGAGTGGTGATACTTTGTCACCCTTAGTCTACATCAGAGCGAGGGAAATATTTCATTCCATTTCGTGAGAATCGAACCCACAATCGTAGCGATTTTGCTGCCCCACAACGACAAAAAAATATTATACATAGAGAACGATTCATTGCAGAGAAAAAGATCGCGAAAATTAAAGATCTTTTTATGTTTATTGTAAAATTATTTCTTCGCTTTGGCAAGACAAACCGCGGGGCGTCGGGAACGGATTGCTCTAGCACTAGATTCCCACTGCCTACCCCTATATGCGGGATAAAATAACAAAGTTGCACGCTTGACTCTTAACTAAGCCGTTGTGTGTTCGATTCAATATTTTCATCATCATTCTTCACTCTGGTAACGAGGCAAAGCGCGGCGTTGAGTTCCGCCACTTAACAATGCAATAGCAATGCCTCGAAAATTGAAGATCAGAGTGTTTTAACTCTAGGTTCCCCCTGCCTACCCTGCTATATGCGGGATACAGCGTGAAGCTATAATAACAAAGTCATATCGCACACGTAAATAATGAACGGTTTGTGTTTAATTGTTTCAGTTGCGTTCGGACCGCTGCGGGTTTTGCACGCAAAGTATAAAAAAATAAATAATAAATAAATAGTAAATTTAAAGTATTAAATTTTATTTTTAATAAAATTATTTACTGTTAGTATATTTAGTTGTTAAATGCTACATTTAGTTTGGGAGTGATTGTTATTTTTTTGTTTCAACGTTATTTTATATTGGTGAGTTATATTCTTTTGTTTATTAATTTAATTTTATTTATTTTTTTATTAAACTATTTTGTTTTAATGTATATAAGTTTAATAAAATAAATCAAATAAATCTGTTTCACGCTGTATCCCGCCCACGGCAGGGTAGGCAGAGGGAACCTAGTGTTAAGACACTCCGTTCCCCACTTTCCGCCGAATTCTGGAGGTATTGCGTGCTGAGTGGCGGAACTCAACGCCGCGCTTTGCCTCGAACCCACAACCAGTCGGTTTACAGTCACACTTTGTGCCTCTGCGCCACGACCGGCCTCGTAATAAAGTTAATGTTGATTTAAATATATTAAATTATTAATATATTTTTTTAATATTAGACGTTGAAGGGAAAAATATTTTTATAGCACATAATTAAATTCGTATTTTTTAAAACAAAATAAAAAAAAGAGAATATATTTTATATTTTTATTTAAAGTGTTATTCCACACTTAGGAAAGAAAAATACTTTTTAGAAAACATATAAAAGTATAAAAATTTCCAAAGAGGAGCGGGTTAATATCCCGCAACGTTCAAATTTTCATGTTTTCTAAAAAGTTCAAGAATATATTTTTATATAAAATTTATATTAACGCACTCGTACTTGTCATATTTATACGCAAATCACGATGGTTTTATATGCAATTCTTTTTTGGATTGTTTATCTATACAGGTTGTTTTAAGCTAAAAAAAAGATAATTGTAAATTTTATATTCTAATTATAAAAAATGAAAATTATTGTATAAAGTTGCTTCATCTAAAGGTAAAAACATTATCATTTAAAGGTCTTAAGCAGAGGTTCCCAATCTTTTTTTAGTTGAGGGACCACTTTTATATTCTCTTCTTCGCTTTGTTTTTAATTATCAATAAAGTAAAAAATGATATGTCTAAAACGTATATTATGACGTCATAATTTCTTTACGTTCTGTGGTGGACAACTGGTTGGGAACCTTAGGTTGGAGATCATAGATTATAATAATATACAGCCTATGAATGGCTAAAGACCTAGAAATAAAAAAAATATAACTAATTTATTTAAAAAAAAATATATAAGCGGTATATAAAATTTTATTTTAAACATGTGCTAAAATGTTTAAAAGGCAGCGAACGGAGTGTATTGACACTAGGTTTTCCCAACCTACTTCGCTATATGCGAGATATAGCGTGACTTGAAAAAAAAAATGGAAAATAAATGATAAAGCGTGCGCGTTTTCCGGAAAACAATCAAGATACAAAAACTGAGCTATAATTAAAAGTACATTATCTATAAAGATGTCCTAATTTGTTTTCGTATACATAATACAAGAATTTAAATATATCGAGAGGCCATTTAATGACAATTTTGCGTGAATTTTTAATATGATATATGTATCATATTAAAAATTCACGCAAAATTGTCTATTTGTAAATTTTATTATTGTCTAATGTCTATTTGTAAATTTTATTATTTTCTTAAATTTCAAATTGGAAAATGATATTTAATAAAAAACATGCCAAAATTTTAGCTTTGAAGTGAAATTCTCATTTTTGTCAAATACTCGAGGCCTTGTCCGCGCTTTGTCTCTTTACCATTTTTACCAGACGAAATAAAAATATTAAAATTTCACCAAAGGATCAAACCCACAATCCTTGCGTTAACAGTTACGCGCTTGTGCCACTTCGCCACGACGACGGTATCAGCTTTAATATTTTGTTATCAAAACAAAATTCTGAGATGGACACCAGACGACTCTGTGGTTGGCACTGGACTACTCGCACATCTCCCTATTCTTACGTCCTTGTACTGTTAGCTAGAAATTTTTATTGCGAGTAAACAATAAAAATACTATTAACATTTAAATCACAGCGCCGAGTTCCGTCCCACAGTGTCTTGAATTTAGTCAAAAATTGACCATTGTTCTTCTTAAGTAACTACTATGCGAGATGAAGATTGAAGCTTTAATTAAAATTGCGGCAAACACACTCTAGACTCAGTGTCCGAGGTCCGACCGCAGGTACAGTGGGTTACATCGAAACTATTATAATGATGCAATATAGCCAATACCTTCCTTGACAAATGGACTGGCTATTCTAATACTAATAGATTTTTTCATTTATGAGATTAGAGCGTTCAACCAAACAAACTCATCAGTTACATTATATGAGAATATATATCGTTTTGTTTAGATTACATAAAGTGATATGGTTTCACTCTTGGAGTCTCGAGTGATAGTGTATGGCTGTAAACGCAGTGGTTGTGGGTTCGATTCCTTCTAGGAGGAATGATTGCTTATTTTAATTTTCTCGCTGTGGTAGAGAAACCGCAGCGTCGAAATAATTATAATAATTAAAGATTTTTTTATTGTTATTAATAAAATATGTGTATGTATATTTGCCGAGTAAATGTTCAAACAAATAAAATTACTAAATAATAAAAAACATGATCATATTTTTTATGTACATTGTAAGTTATTTTTTTTTATGGAACAGTATCGTATTTCTTCGTAATAAAAACTTTATGACTGTTGAATTATTTTTTAAATACAAATTAATTGATAGCTTTACGCTGTATCCCGCATAAAGCAGGGTAGGCAAGGGGGAACCTACTGTTACTTCAGATCTTCACGTACCGCCCAATTTTCGAGACATTGCGTGACCAGTGTCGCAATGTCGTACTTTGACGTCGTCGAAAACTATTCGTTCCTCTGAGTGTAAATCGAACTCAAAACCATCGATTTTACAATCACACACTCACACAATTAATAAAATCTAAATTAATCTAATCTAGCTTCACGCTGTATACCTAGCGGGGAAATCAGAGAGAACGGAGCGCCAAACGCTGCGGTCCCTGCATACCTCTTTCGCCTCGTCCACTGTTATCGACCTCTTTATACATGCCTTCCGGGGGCTTCAGGCTTTTTACATGACCTTCCTCCAGTATCTTCGATACTGTGTTTTCGAAGGGCAGCCGAGGTCTTCCCCTAATAAAATAATTTTAATATAACTATTTCTCAAGTGGAAATTGAACCCACAACCATCGCATACCTACAGACATTGTCCAATTGCGTCGTATTTATCCTGCATATATATAGCAAGGTGGACAGAGGGAACCTGTTAAGGCACTTCCTTACTTAATCTCCGCCAAATATTCGACCAAATCAAGGAAAATAATTAAAAATAGAAATCAAGGAAATAACCCATTCCCCCATGAGCAGATCGAACCCATAACCGTCGCACGTACAGCCACGCACATACATATATAGACAATTACCGATCTGGTCATATTGGTAATAAATATAAACAAAAATATACCTTTCCATATATTTACGTGTATAAAAGCCAAGGTTGCATTTTTGTGACTTTTTATCATTTTTTATTAAGCTTAAAGTTAAAATTTAAACAATAATGCCTCTACACGACCTCTCATCAATTAGCCCAAAGAAATTCGGTCAAGTGCATCGTGTGGCGTGTCACCGGGCATATTGTGATTACAATGCAATATATGTACCTACTACCTATAATGTAACGATGATCGTCGTGGCTCAGTGGCACATACGTGTTCATGTGAACGCGACCATTGTAGGTTCGAGTCCCGGTGACGGCAACATAATAATTAATATTTTTGGTTCAATGCTGTGTGCTGACATGATCGAGATAAATATTTGAAGTATATATTTTTATAGCTTTACGCTGTAACCTGTATCCCACATATAGCAGGCAGCACCTAGTGTTAAGACACTCCGTCCCACGTGCACCGCCCAATTTTTGAAACATTGCGTGTTGAGAAGCAGGGCTCAACTCCGCGCTTTCTTTTGTTACCAGAGCGAGAAAATTTATATAATTTATTCCGCCGAGAGGAAATCAAACTCACAACCGTCGCATTTACAGCCAGACGCTGTACTGCTGTGCTCAATGTATGTCGTCGTGAAGTCATATACAAAAAATTGAGTGTAGTAAAATTTGAACGAGTGCTTCTTATGATTATTGACCAGAAGTTCTAATAAATTTATAAAATTGTGCGGTGCGAGGGGAACGGAGTATCTTAAAATAAATTTAAAAAAAAAACAGTTTCATATAACTAGTGGTTGTGGGTTCGATCCCCACTCGCAGAAATGAAATATTTAATATTTTCATTTCATCGCTCTGGTGTCGAGATAAAGCGCGGCGTTGAGTTCCGCTACACAAAACGTGGGGCGGAAAACTGGAAACGAATTATCTTAACACTAGGTTTTATTTGCCTAAACTGCTGTGTGCGGCATGCAGCGTGAAGCTGATTTTTGTTTAATTTCAATACGATCTACGGTCTTTTATGGGTTATAGTTAGTTTCTTTACGCTTAACTAAGCTTATTTAATAGAGTCTTCATAAGTGATGAAACCGTTATGGTAGTATGTAATGTGATTACATATCATATGTACATATGTCATTTAGCGAGATGGATGTTATTCGCTTCGCTTATAATTCGCTTCGCTCGCCCATCCTCTAATTCGCTTTTCTCGATTTACTAGTGATTAAAAAAAATATTTAAGTATTACGATTTAATTTTTGGTTATTTCGTGGTTTTGGTTAGTTACCTATAGGAGTAATACCAGTGCTTTTTCATACACGATTTCACAATGGTATTAAAAATCACGTAGCTACCTACACTTTTTTTTCCTTTTAAAAACAAGATATACCCGAGCGTCCTATTTTAATTGATGTCCACAACAATTATTATTCCATAGCCTATATAGCTTTAATTTTCTTAATATCAAAATTTCTTTCTGTATTATATTTTGAGGCATGTCTTGGCGCAGGAGCACAAGCCTGTAACTGTGGCGCGCGCAGATACTGGATTCGATTTCCACTCATGGAAATGAAACATTTCATATTTGCATTTTCTCGCTCTGGTAATCAACGCGCAATGACTTTAGAATTTTTTTTCGGAAGGACTAAGCTACTGTTTATCTGGAATGGTCTTCACAGCGTGACCGGGCGGGGATTGGCGAGTCACTCTCGCCCCCGAAGAATAAATATTAACTGCGATGGTACCACATTTCTGTACGTATAAAAGGCATATAAGTAATATAGTTTTCATGACATTAATAGATGAGTGTGAATTATCTCCGTATTACTATTTAGCTTCACGCTATTAGTCGACGGTACAAGGACAACGAACTGTCGTAACACTAGGTTCCCTCTGTCTACCCTGCTGTGTGCGGGATACAGCGTGAAGCTGATTTGTTTTTATTTTATTTATTCCTCCGAATGGGAATCGAGCCCACAACCGTCGCGCTTACAGTCCCACGCTTGTGCCTCTGGGCCACGATGGCCTCTATAATATAGTCGATAACCCTAATATATTTATAAATAAGAACGAATTACATATTTAACTGATAGTTATTCATGAGTTGTGTTCACGATGCGGCGGATCGTGAGATGAATGTTACATGTAGTTTAGACGTAATTCCAAAAACTTAAGGAAAAAGTTAGCCAACTCTACTATTAGCAACAGAAATGTTTTTTTCCAGCTTCACACTTTATTCCATAGTTTAAACGTTGACATGGAGTCGAAGTCCACTTCGACTCTATGTCGATTGATAATTGTTTTTAGGGCTCCGTATTTCAAAAGGAAAAAAAAACGGAACTTTTATAGGATAAATTTTACTTCCCGCTGAACTATTGAAATTGACCATTTTTTTATATTAATATATATTTTTATTCTTATAAGATATCCTCATCATCGGGGATCTTTGGACTCCAGTACGTGAGTCCGTGTTAAGAGTTAAAACACTCTATAATGCTTTTTTCTCTTTATAGAAAGATAGGTATAAAGAACGATAAGTCAAGTCACTCTGTTCCCCATTTTCTGCCGAATGCGGGAGGCATTGCGTGTTGACGGAACTCTACATCACGCTTTGCCCCAACTCCAGAGTAAAGAATTGAAAATATAACCTTAAATAAATATTTCATTTATTCGAGTAGGGATCGAACCCACAGCCAGCCGCGATTACAGTCACACACTTGTGCCCTAAATAAGGTATCAACTTGAAAAATAAATTAATTTGAACTAGTAGTTCTTGAGATTAGCGCGTTCAATCGAACAAATTCTTCAACTTTATAATATTATTATAGATTATAATAGTAGTACCTATTATAGAGAAAAGCACATTCATTCTAAACAATGCTCATTGAGTAGTAAAATGCGTGCATGTTTATATTTATAATGCATATCCTAGGTCTGGTTAGATTTAATACAACATAGAGCCAATAAATACGCAGCTTCACGATATATCCCGCATATTGCGGGATAGGGAGTGATAATCCAGAGTTAAGATAAACCGTTACCTACCCACCACCCAATTTCCAAGACATTGCGTGTTGAATGGCAAGCCTTTTAGTCTTATTACCAAAGCGAGAATAAATATAAAAATAATTTATACCTCTGAATC
>DWMY01002810.1:0-11132 GCA_018249775.1 Heliconius hecalesia formosus
CAAAAATAAATGTAACATAAGTAATAAAGGAAATAAAAATAGTTACCAATTCCTTGAACGGGTTCCACGGGGCGGCCGCGACGGTGCTCAGCGCCGTGAAGCAGGCGAACACGAAGAACAACACTTTGGTGAATTTCATTTTGAATATTCAATATAATATGTTAGGAAACTTCTAAAGCTGTTCGTAAAGTTCACTTCTGATTACACGTTTGTTTATATTGCAGTAAGTAAGCGACATTAGTAGCGAGTTACTTTTAAATTATGAGCTAAACAAATTCATCCTTTATTCTCATATAAATAAAATAAATTTTATTTATATGAGAATTGCTTTTGCAAAACCTATACAGCCCACATATTTTTAGTACTTACTGGTTAAGGGACTTCATGCTAAAAGTGATTCCCCGTTTACTTTTCTTTTTTTATGAATTCTACTAACCACAGAACTAATTCGTCATTGCCTTTTTATTGTTTATTTTTATTTTGTTGTGATTGTTTCTATCGTATTCTAATTAACTAATTATAATGAATGAAGTTTATCGAATATAACAAATTTTCAGCTTTTGTAATTCTACAATATTTAACAAAAATCACTTAAGTGTGAGTTGGCCTTGAACACAAAAGAATTACCTTTATTTGTAAAAAATCGAACAAACGCGAGTCAGGCTCACACACCCAAGGTTCCGTACAATAATTGGAGGACGAGCTTTTTCTGGAATTCAAGCTTAGCTTAGGCAGAGCCATTTTACTCATACTTCACTTGAACCAACTCCTTTAATACCAAATTTTGCCCCAATTTTACGGCTTTTATTTTTCGGGATTTAACAACAAACGTATAGTTTTCAGATTTTTTTCTGAATTAGTACTGTAGATGGTAGCTGCCAAATGTTATTCAATATTCAAATGTAATTTTAGGTCAACCGGAAGTACCCTATTAATTTTGATTTTCTTGATAGCGTCGAAATATCCATACCTTTACGTAAATGTAGAAATACGATTTTTTTGGAAATCATGAGGCCGTAGAATTGAGTATATGGTTTGAATTTTGCACTCGATATCTCCAAGCGTTCTTGAGATAAAGGCTCTTGACAGACAGAAAGACGGACAGACAGATAGACAACCAGGCGGATGGGGAGTGATTTTATAAGGGTTCCTGTTCTCCTTAAAAGCTACACTAAAAAACTGTAAAAACGAGCAAACACTCCCGTTTGTTGTATGGAAATCCCCTTAGAATTTATTGTATTAAATTTTTAGGCATTTGTTACTTTAGAAGCAATAAAATTACGTTATCTGTAAAAATTTCAACTGTCTAACTATTACGGTTCATGATACAACCCGATAGCAGACGGACAAGCGGACAGGCATACTGTGGTTTCTTAGTAATAAGGTCCCGTTTTACCATTTGAGTATGGAATCCTAATAAAAGAAGTTTATAATAATATTACAATATAAATTTTATAACTTTTTTTTTATTTGCCAAGCATTTTAAATAAATAATATTTATTTAAAATGCTTGGCAAATAAAAAAAAAGTTATAAAATTTATATTGTAATATAAATGAAATGGTTATGCCGAAGAAGCCAGTATGGTTTTAAGCAAAAAAAAAGCAACCGCTAATTGGAAAAAACAACTAAACCATTTGTTATATTATTAATTTCGCGCTTTTTACCGCATATCGATCGTAGAGTAGACAAAGGAAAATTTCTTCGTCCCCCACAGTGCATATCGAATGGCGGAACTCAACTCTGCGCGTCAAACAACTTAGTCTTACTAAAGTAAGGGGAATCACTTTTACCGGGAGTTCCCTTTACACAAATTACACTTCACTAAGAATACTTAATGTGTTTAAAAATGTTATTGTATGTTTTATTTACATAGAAATAAGTATTATTTTTGCTTAACTCATAATTTACATGTTACTTCCTTGACTCATTATTTACTGCAATATAAACGATCGACTGCTAGCGTCTTCATTCAGAAGAGAACTTGGCAGAGAAAGCTTTGGAAGTTTCACAACATATTATATTCAACATTAAAAATGAAATTCACCAAAGTGTTGTTCTTCGTGTTCGCCTGCTTCATGGCGCTGAGCACCGTCGCGGCCGCCCCGTGGAACCCGTTCAAGGAATTGGTAATATATAAAGCTGTTTTACCTTAAAAGTATAATAGTATATTATTACCTCATCATATCATATTATTATTTAACTTTTGCCTTACGATATTTTTTATTTGAGATGGCATCGCGGCATACTGGACGAATTATTTTTATTTGCCAGTTCCGTTACCATTAAAATCGAAGTTAAGTACGACACCACACAACATGTAGGGTGGAAAGCGGAGAATGGAATATTTTACATTTTTCCTTCTCGGTATTAGGGGAACATGTGACACTGGAAAACAAACTTATTTAACTTCTTCTATTTTTTATTATGTGCATTAGCTATAGTCTAACACAGAAACCAAATATTTGATACATATTTTGATTCTTAGAATTTAAATAATAATATATCTTTTGTAGGTTCCGGCGTTGAATTGCGCCACTTTACACACATTTGGGGAAGGGATTCTCACACTATACCCCTCTGGTGACCCTGGTATATGAAAAATTAAAAGTATTTTGTTCTTTGCAGGAAAAAGCGGGACAACGCGTACGTGATGCGATCATTTCCGCTAAGCCAGCAGTTGACGTAGTTGGTCAAGCAGCTGCCATAGTAAAGGGAGGGAACTAGTTGATTGAAGACAATGTATTAACTTATTTTAAGTGTATATATAGATATTAGATATTATTATAATTAATTATTTATAAATAAATATTACTACAGCTTCATTATATTCATTTTATTTTAATTTTTGAGTCCGTCGCAATAAATATTTACATTGAATCGCTATGGTAACGAGGCAAAGCGCGGCGTTAAATTCTGCCACTCAATATCACATCTCATACAATGCCTCAGAATTCGGCGGAAAGTGGAGAACGGCGTGTCTTAGCACTAGGTCCTTAAGTGCCCTCTGTATACCTTGCTATGCTGCAGCTGCGGCATTCAACGTTCTATAAATATTAGAGCAAATATTTCAATTATAAATTAGTAAGATGTAGAAACGTAATAACAAAATATTATTTCCCTTAAATAGTTAAACAATAATTTCACTCAATTACCCTTTAAGATTCAGAGTGTCGCACACAGGAGCCATAAATCCGTCCTGGTCGGTGACTGGCTCGCTTCTGAACATAAGAATTATTTTTTTCGAATTGGCTTTATTGCTGTTGACCCTGGATGGTCTTACAGAGAGAAAGAAAAAAAATGTTTCACCTGATTGGCGATCGAACACGTACGCGATCGTAGGTGTATATCTTTGATTTCTCACAACCCTTGTAATCATATCCTACCAATATTGTAAATATGAAAATTTGTTTTGTACCAATTTCACGCAAGAATTACTCAACGGATTTAGATAAAGCTCTATAATAATATAACTTATACATCAGAATAATACATAGTCTATACTAGACTCGGGCGGCTTCGCCCGCTTGAACTATACGTTATTATATATATTATTTTATTAATTTTTTTTTAAATATATTTATGAAATTATTTTCAGTTTAGGGGATGAATTCTAATAAACCATGAAACATGTGGGCAATGAAATATTAAATTTTAAATTCAGACTCTTAAAAGAGTTTGAATTTAAAATTTTATAAAAATCGGCGCCGATTTAAAGATTTATCTATACAAATTTTAAACCTCTATTTTACCCTTTCAGGGTTAAAAAAAGGGTAAATCTTATGACTCCGTGCCACAACGGGCCCAAACTTATAAAAAATAGCAGTAAATAACTTTTTTCTGTATCCCTTTATATTCACACTGGTAGTGTGATTATTTCCGCTTTAACGGTCTATCTCGATGAGCAACATTGCGATTAAGCCTTCAACGCGCATTTTGATTAAAATATTTCGAAAATGAATGTTAAAAGTAGTTTTAATTTTGACTTCTTTCTGTCTTCTCTGTCAAAACAAACTTATTTTGGTATGGAGCGCAATAAATGAGCGAGTCTGTTTTTTTTTCTATAAGATGTATGAAATGCGAGGAAATGAAAATATTAAATATTTCGTTTCCTCGAATGAAAATAGAACCCACAACCTGTCACATAAATAAAACTTTCTCTCTGTCTAACTTTTTATTCTAATCAGATTGTAGAGTATACTTTCTAAGTCTTTCATTCCACTTCACTCGATGAAACGTGTCGCCCACGAAAACGTTGCAGACGTTCATATTTCTTATAACTTTTATATAAAATTATGTAAACTAAAAACTAAAAATGAAACTAATATTTTGGCTTTGGAAACTTTGGTAATATTTATTTAAAAACAAATTAATTATAATAATACATTTCTTTATACTTTTAATATAGATATTAAATATATTTACTTAAATCTAACGTCCGCCCCGTACTATTGCAGTCGCTTCACCGACCACATCAACTGCTGGCTTCGCTGAAATAATCGCATCACGTACACGTTGTCCTGCTCTTTCCTGAAAAAGACAACAAAATATATTCTTTGTTGAGAGATTAGAGAATAATTTCTTTTGTGAAATAATTAAAAAAGAAGTAATGTTTTTCCATATTTCCTCCATATCAGGGTAGACAAGGGAAACTGGTGGGACGCCACTAGGTAATTTACTCTCCGAATGAATTTATAACATTATGTGTTAAGCGATGGAACTCAACGCCGTGCTGTGCCTAACTAGAGCAAGGAAATGAAAAAGTAGTAATCGAACCCATATACATGGCATTTACAGTCATACATTGTACCACTGTGCAAGGATTAATTATGTTCTTTAAATAAATTATTTTCTTAACTAAGGTAGACTGAACTAAGATATTATTAATCTTAAACTAGCTTCACGCTTCTACGTTACGCGAACCTCGCATTCAGCATTCCTATAAATATACAGTTCCGTTTCCCACCTTCCGTCGAATTCTGAAGGCATTGCCGATTTGCCGCGCTTTGCCTTGTTACCAGACCGAGGAGATTAAAATATTAAATATTTTATCCTGTCGAGTAAGAATTGAACCCACAATCTATCACTGCTGCAACCGCACGTTTGTGCCCCTGCGCCACGACTGGCTTCTGATCTAAGACTATTTTATATAACAACAGCATATTACCAATTCCTTGAACGGGTTCCACGGGGCGGCCGCGACGGCGCTCAGCGCCATGAAGCAGACAAACACGAAGAACAACACTTTGGTGAATTTCATTTTGAATATTCAATATAATATGTTGAGAAACTTCTGAAGCTGTCTCTGCGAAGTTCACTTCTGAATGAAGATGCTTAACAGCTATTACATTTATATTGCAGTAATCAACCAATATAGAAAAGTTACAGGTTAATTAATTTTTAAGCTAAACTATGTCTTATTACTATATTTATAAGACCTATATACATTTTGATTTACCTATAAAGTGCAGATAGTCTCGGGTCAAACTTGTAAGGGACCTCACAGTAAAAGTGATTCCCCTCACATTATATATGTAGTGTAGATACGAATAATAATAACTTTTATGATAATTGTAGCAATATATTAATTATTATTTAAATAATAATTTAAAAATTTAGAGATACTTAGTTATCTTTAGCAAAGACATTTATTAATTGGAGTTCAATTTTATATTATTAATGTGATTATAGATAATAAATTAGGTGATTCCCCGGAATTCTAAATTAAATAAAATCAGCTTCACGCTGTATCCCGCACACAGCAGGGTAGGCAGAGGGAACCTAGTGTAAAGACACTCCGTTCCGCACATTACGCCGAGTTCTGGAGACATTGCGTGTTGAGTGGTGAGTGTTAGTGCATTGTAAAGAGAAGCCTACACCTGTGCTCACAGGTCCCAGGCCTCACGAGGCTAGTCATGCCGTATAGGCACAAGTGTGTCCTTGTAAGCAAGACAGGCTGTAGGTTCTATTTACACTCTGGTGTTGAGGTTTCCAAGGTAGGTTTCCAGGTCCCACATCGAGAAAATGAAAATACTTTATTTCCCCGAGTAGGAACTGAACCCACAATCGTGTGCGGCACAGTTAGACCCTAAGCCACTACACCACAACGGCATTTATATTCTGGAACATGGTAATAAAAGGGTTGTAGTGTTAAAAATTTCATCACGCCATAAAAGGTCCCATTTACACTAAGGTACAAAATATAAAAACAAAATCAATTAAGCAATGATCCAAACTGTATGTTTAGCAGTAAGCGCATTTAGAAACCATGTATTCTAAATTAGCAATAGTAAAATAAAATCAGCTTATGATTCCTGAATAATATAAGATCATCCACGGTTATCATACAGCACCATAATAAAAACAGTATATTTTAAAAATTAAGTTAAAGAATATAAAGTTGAAAATCTGAGTAAGACATAAGTATAAAATAATTGATTATTAAATAATGTAGCGTGCCCCCATTAACATCAATGAAAGGAAAACCGGTTAAAAAATTAGATTACCGCAGCCAAAGTCTCCGTTCTCCACGACGCGACGGAGGTTGCAAGTATTCAACAAAAACATGCGTCAACATAAATATTTATATTTATGATATTCGTAAAGTAAAAGTAATAGTAACTATGACTAAAAACTAAGATTCATATCAAAACTAAATTAAAAACATTAAGCCTTATGTTTCACCAAAAAAGTAGGCAGTGTAATAAAATAAAAAAATGCGCTTTGATGATATCAATTGCAATTGATGGAGTCTATACATTTTTTTTATGGAAAAGACAAGGCAAACAAGCGTTCGGGTCACCTAATGGTAAGTGATTACCGCCGCTCACGACCCCGCGCAACACCAGAGGTGCTACAGGTGTGTTGCCTGCCTGTAAGGTGGGTTGGGCACCGGAGCCCGGCATTACCTGATGACCAGTGGCATAAAGCCACTACTTCACGCCGGTTTTAAATGCCGGGGGTGGTAATGATCCGGTCGAGTCTGCCCATGCGTGTTGCCATTGCTGACGACGTGACTCTACCACACGTACTTCAGTCGCCTCTTACGACACCACCAGTACCAGGATGATCCTATTCTAGGCCGGGATCACAAGGCGTAAAATATATATACAATGATAAAGCTTGAGGAGAGGCAACCTAGTGTTAAAACACTCCATGTCCAATTTTTGCCAAATTGTCAAGAGACATTGCATGGTGAGTAGCGGAACTCAACGCCGTGCGTCAGAAATGTAGTCTTGCTCATATCTGGGGAATCATTTTTAACGGGACATCCCTTAAAAAGGTAGACCTAAGAATATGTAATATGTTTTGTAAACGGCGTTTATTCTATATGTATGAATATAAGAATCATATTTGCTTAACTCATAATTAACATATTACTTTCTTATCTTGTTGTTTACTGCAATATAAACGAACGTCTGTTAGCATCTTCATTCAGAAGTGAACTTCGCAGAGACAGCTTTAGAAGTTTCCCAACATATTATATTGAATAATCAAAATGAAATTCACCAAAGTGTTGTTCTTCGTGTTCGCCTGCTTCACGGCGCTGAGCACCGTCGCGGCCGCCCCGTGGAACCCTTTCAAGGAACTGGTAATACATTGTTGTTGTACAAAATAGTTTTAGATCAAAAATATCTTAGTGTTATATGATTATGTCACTTTTAGGATCTTATTGTAGAAATTTATAAGTAATTTGGAAGGTATAAGGTTATTTACTCATTGCGCAGTGGGCCAGTGGAAACTGGAAAAGCGATGGTTGTGAGTTCTTTCTCCACTTTTTTATATTCTCGCTTTAGTTACTCAAAGTTCGTTATACCTTAATATAAAAAAGGAGAAGATAAAAAAGTTAGAAGGTACCTATTTTCCACGAAAAAAAAGATTTTTGCCAAGAAATATATTTTTTCGTCTCTTACAGGAAAGAGCAGGACAACGTGTACGTGACTCCATTATTTCGGCTAAACCAGCTGTCGACGTTGTTGCCGAAGCGGCTACCATTGTACGGGGCGGCTAGTAAATTTAAGTAAACATATAAAATATATATTATATTAAATGTATAAAAACATGTATTATTATAATTAATTCGTCTTCAAATAAATGTTACCAAAGTTTCAAGCCGAAATATTTGTTTCATTTTTAGTTCCTAGTTTTATATTATAAAAAAATATAAGAAACATGAACGCCTGAATGTTCTTGTTGTCAACCTGTCCAAACGAGCGATCTTAGTCGATCGAGTCTTAATACATTAATTATAATATTGGCCTATATGTCATTTAAGTCCAACCACATGACAAAATAAATAGTAAAATAAACTTAGAAATTTATTATTAACTTAGAAATTTATTATTAGAAATTTATATATTATAGAAAAAAACATTATAACTCGTAGAATTCAGCAGATAGCGGTGACCGGAAGTGTCTTAATGGGGAATGGAGTCTTAAAACTAGATACCCAGGATGCCCAGATCCTCTAGTATAGCCAAAAACTACTACATAAATTGACATTCAACATATAATTCAAAATTGTGTATACGCTTATTCAGAGTTTTACAACATTTCAATATTATCTTACCAAACGTGAGGTTTTTAAGTCTACGCATTAGTCTTGGATATATTTATTGATGTTTATAAGTATTTCCCCGTTACGGTTAAGCAAGAGTACTATCTTTTATATATGTTGATTGAATTACGATAGTAAGTTTTTAGTAGAAATGAGAGCACAAAATAAAAAAATATTACAAACACAAACGTTATTACAATAATGGATACATCAAAATGTCGAGGTTAGCAAACATATATACTTACCTCGACATCCTCGAATATATTTTGATATTAATGATGAATTTGGACCGGCTCTTCTACTCTATGTATAAAACTCTATGAATAGAACTCACAACCATCTCATCAGATTTTCTTTGAATTTTGTAATATTGTAGGGCACTTATTCCTGTCTCGTGCAGTGATAACAGTCGATACTAATGCTAATGTTAACAATAAATCCATGTTGTGGTACAGTAGCCTGATTATTATCTACATACATACGGAACGGTCGTGAGTTCCATTACAACTTGTAATGTTTATACTTTGTAATATATTTTTTCAAGATTTTTGTCAAATTCTTTTCGTGAAAAATAAACTAAAATGCATAAAGATATACATTTTTGAAATATTGTCATCGTCATCGTTGCTCAGTGGGCTCAAAGCGTCTAAGGAAAACAAATGATTCTAGATTCGTTTTACGCTTTGGAAAAAAATATACTTAAATTATATTGACGCTGTGAGTAATAATAAGCGGTTTTGATTTAACCATAATAACTCGAAAATGCGACGGAAAGTGGAGGACAGTGTATCTTAGCACTAGGTTACCTCTGCCTATCCTACTATGTGGGAGCCAGAGTAAAACTGAAATAACTACCCGTTTAAAAACAAATCTTAATACACACAAAAAAAAAAACTTAATAAATACTAATATAATAAAGCTTTTAAGAGTTTGATTGTTTGTTTGTTTGTTTGCTTAAACGCTTAGATCTACTGATTATTTTGTATGAAAGCTCAGAAGTGCTATAAGTAAAAAAATATTATGGTGTAAGTCGTAGTTAGCCTTAAATAACGAACTAACAATGGTAGGGAACGCCATCGACTTGCTTTAATATCTCTTTAAGTGCGTGCGTTGCACACAGTTAATTACTACAATACGTCACTACGTTGTTGTATGACAAAAATATTCTATTCGAATGATCTAAAAAACTCCGGGTTACCATATAACAATTTCTTATAAATATGTTAAGTAAAACTAACTAATATGAATTAGTACTAGATTTTTTTTTGATTTTTGACTCGGGAGCTCTTCGATTTCTAACATAATATAAATCACATGTAACAAGTGGTGCTTAACTCAGCAAATTTAAAGCCAATATATAAATTAGCGTAGTAAGTGTATCATTATTATCAAAATACAATATTCGAGGATATCGAGGTTAGTATGTACTTACCTCGACATTTTGATGTATTCATTATGGTAATAACGTTTGTGTTTGTAATTTTTTTTGTGCTCTCATTTCTATTAAAAATTTATTAGCCTGATTCAATCAATATATATAAAAGTTAATACTTTTGCTTAACCGGAACAGACAAATACTTATAAACATCAATAAATATATCCAAGTCATGTGTGAACTTAAAAACTTCACGTTTGGTTTGATAATATTGCAATGTTGTAAAATTTTTGGTTTATATGTTGGAGGTAAAATATTTTTTTCTATTATTGCATGAATTTAAAAAATCCTTTTTCAGTTTCCTCCGTTACGTCCGGTACGTTCCTCCACACTCCCCAAAGAACTCATGTGCCAGCCTCAGCGTTCTACACTGCTTAGTCCCGGTTGTTAGCCGTCACTCAGCAAACTAAGAGGTTCATGTAGAATATATATAAATGAAAATAAAAATGTCAAATAATTCATTTCCTCGAGCGAGAATCGAACTCACACACTGTGCCTTGCGCCACGAAGGCCTCTACAATAACATTTATATTCAATACTTTATTCAATAAAAGGTAAAAATATTTGTATGAAATGTTACTTACTTATAAGCAGCTACTTGTTACTTACTTAATCTAATGAAAACATTACAGCTTCTATCTATCAAATCAGACTTTCGAAACACCGATTTTTTTGGATAAAATCACACTCGACCAGGTTTCGTTGAGCTTATATTTACATAATTTAGTCGAATTTGTGTAGCGACTATAAAATATAACTAAAAAAGTAAATACTAAAAAAGAAGGTTTTGATTTTAAAGGTTCATCTTCGTAATGTAATGTACAAGGTTTATGACATATATAAATATATTTAACTTTAATATTTTTTTATACTTTACTTATTAATTTACCACTACTTAGCGCTGTATTTTAAACAGCATTAAAAATTAATTATATCAAAATATATATTAATATATAATAATTTCTATAATTGCGTGCAAATCTTTGATACTTTATTGTGACAGAGTAAAATCTCTTCTTTAATATATTTTAGCGAATAATATAACAACTAAACAAAAACTTACTTAAAAGAACGAACGCTTTGGAATAACGCAACATTATATTTCCTCTACTGTTTTTAATATCAATAAACAACGAAACTA
>DWMY01002811.1:0-11129 GCA_018249775.1 Heliconius hecalesia formosus
GATGGCCTTCATATATTACAATAAATATATTGGTGAAGTGGTTTCATTCAAGGGACACATAATAATATTACGTACTTTACGACGTACAGGGCTGGTGGCGCTGGGCTTGTGGGGCGCCGGCGCGGGCGAGTCCGTCTTGCCGAGCGGCGCGCGCTCCAGCTTGACGGGCGCCGTGCGGCAGTCGGGCGCGGGCGCCGGCGTGAGCGCGGGCAGCGCCGCCTCGGCCGCCTTGCTGGCGCTGGCCACCGCGCCGCCGCCCGCCGCGCCGCCGCAGTACAGCGCCGCGCCGCCGCCGCCCGCGGCCGCTTTGCCGCTGGAGCGCCGGATGCGGTTCAGGTCGTACGGCTGGTCTCGATGCATTCGAAGAAAATGCTTCTTCACGTGATCCGCACGGTTGAACTGCTTCTGACAGAGATAGCAGTGAAACGGTTTCTCGTCGCGGTGTATGTTCTCGTGGCGCGTGAACAGGTCGCGGCGGTCGGTGGCGTAGGGGCAGGCGTTGCAGGCGTAGCGCTTGCCGCCCTCTCCGCCGCTCTCCGCCTGCGCCGCGCTCGCCTCCCCCACCACCGTGCTCGCCACCGCGCTTGCACTCGCGCGCCTCTCCGTGCGGGCCGCCTCCACCTGTTGATGCATAAATGTCAATTAAATCAAATGTCTTTATGCCCTTCACTCAGTTGACATGTTTTAATAAATATAATTTCAACATTTTGGATAGCAAAAATAAATACTAAAAAACCCTTGGAATCTCCCCTTTATTTATGGAAAGTCAAAGAATTGAAATAATTTATCTCCACTACTCACTTTGTTCTTCAACCGCTGCAAATACCGCGTGAGGTCGTCAAGCGCGGGGTTGTCGCGTAGGAGGTGGTCGGCAGCGGCAGGGTCGGAGTGGTGGTCGCGCGCGAGGTGCTGGCGCACGGCTCGCGCCCAGCCGCTCGCGAACCCGCAGCCGGCCAGCGGGCACTGGAAGGCGCGCGCCTGCGAGTGCGTGCCCAGCCAGTGCTCCGCCACGCGCGCCAGGAACCCCACGCACTCGCAGTCGGTGCACTTGAACAGGCGCTGCGCGGGGTTGTACGCCGCGACGCGGGAGTGCGCCCACGCCAGCGGCTCCTCCGCCGCCGTCCATCTATCCTCTGCAGTGGGGTCCGTGCGTGGTGTGAAATTTGCCTGGATATACAGAATGTTTTTTAAAACTATCATATATTTTTTAATTAATTGTGTATTTTTTATAATGATAAAAATGTATATTGATATACCTACAAGTTTAAGTGTAAGAATGGTAAAATATCTAAATGCTTATTTTTTCATTTCATAAAAGCAAAATATTTTTTACTATTTTTAATCAATCTATACGTAATTTCACAATATTTTTTTTATAAATATCATTTACATAATATAAGTAACAAACTAAATAAACATAAGTTTAATTTTAAATATATAATTTACCTGCAATATGCCGGGTGGTGGGAAGCCATTCTGCATGAGGGCGGCGAGTCCCCACGCGGTGATGTGCTCCTCGGGGCGCAGCTCGTCCTCCTGCAGGTCACGCTCGGCCGCGGGGAACTCAACGCCCACCACGCCGCCCACGCCCACTCCCACTCCCACGCCGACGGTCGCCTCCTCGCCGTACAGCTTTTTTGTTATCTCTTTAAACATATCCTCGCAGTCCATCGTGAGGGATGCGACGCTCCCCACGCCCGCGCCTCCCTCCATGCTCGATTATGATTTTACCGACTTCTGTAAATTTTATTAAGTACTGATATATCTCTATTATATATAAATATTTATAATAATAATTTAAAATCAATAATATATTTTTTTCTGGAAATTATGAAACAAAGGCATTGGAAAAATGAAAACATCGCGAACTAATGAGATGAAACTTAATTTAATTCCGCATTACACGGCGATCGAGTATACATTGATATCTACATCTCGCATTCAACATGGATCGATCGCGGCGCTACGTAGAGCTGTCCAATCGAAAAAAATATGGAGGAAGTGTCCATCTTGTGCCCGTCAGACGCTCGCATCGAATACGAACACGTTGTATTGAGGAATATTATAGTGATATTCGGGTGCGATATGAAGTCTGGCGGGCACCTCGGGCCCCCACCCCCACTCAGTGGCGGGTGCAGCGTGGGACTGCGCGGCGGGGCGCGTACCTGATCGCGGGCTGCGGCGTGGGCCTGAGCTGCCGGCCCGGCCGCGGGTGCTCGCCTACTAGCGCCCGCCGGGGGCCGCCCCGCCCGCCGCCCTGCGCCCGCAGCCGCGCTCCTGCGCCGATCGATACGGCACTCACCACTCGCCGCACAGCGCGATCGACCAGTGTGGGGCTCCCGCGTCCCCGAGCGCGGACGGCCGCGACCACCACTCGCTACTCACCGCGGCCGGACCTGCTGCTTCGATGACACTCTCACGTACCTTTAATGCGTTATGATACTAGCGACGGTAAATTTTGCACTAAATATATTGTTTTATAATATATATTTGATTCTATTATTTGATGTTTTTTTTTATTTGCTGACGATAGACAATATAATTTTAATTTTTATTTATTAAAAAATAGTCAAACTATTCTGAGTACTGTCCTATGTTTCTCTCTATATGTTTTACTAACATATCCTTTGTATCTTTCTTATGGAAATTGCTTCATTATCTTAATACACATTACATTTACATTGAAATATATTTAAACTTTTAAACTATTAAAATATAATATATTTACTTTCAACGTATAAGGCTGTACTGAAGACGTCTAATAATCCGCTACAAATCTCTACAAAACAATGTCATCCCGTCATCTGCTATGAACCGCGTAGCATTCTGATTCATACGAAACACATTTAACATAAATAAACAAAAGGAGACCGTGACCGTTCAGTGATTTTCGTTAATTTAAATTAGTTTAAACTATGCAAGGTGCAGAGTTCGATTTCAGCATATGTTATTTGACATTTTACTGTGGGGGTCGTAGTGGAGGGTACATTTGGGAGTGAGTCAGTGCGTCCTCCCCCTGTCTCCCCGCGTGGTGGATTGCGTGAGTCCATAAGCTTATATGAATATTTCATAACAATGAATCAACCCACGACCTACTACACTAGTGCTTGGTTAATAGTGTAGCTTTGCATACATACGAGTATGTAGAACATCTACAGTACATAAGTTTTTTTAATTATTTATATACTTCCTTTAGTAGTAGTTAATTTGACTTAATAAAACATTTATATTTTTAATTTATTTAAAACATTTTAAAATTGGATTTAAGACATGGTGCGTAATATTTACAATTATTTTAATTTCTTGATAAATTATTTTAATTCGGATGCCGCGCTTTTCTAATGATCAATCATTTTCCTCGTAATATAGAGCAGCTTTAAGATTTAACAAAATTTAAATGAATTGATATTTTTTTCTATAATCTTTATAATGAACGTGATCCAAAAATATTACTAAACAAATTAAGCCAGTCGTGGTGCAGGAACACAAGCGTGTGACTGTAAATTTTCTTTTCTTCGCTCTGATGTCGAGGAAAAGCGCGGCGTTGGGGTTCGCCACTTAACACCAATGTCTCCAGAATTCGGCGGAATCTCGGGGAGCGGAGTGTCTAGACACTAGGCTCCCTCTGACTACACTGTTACATGTGAGATACAGCGTAAAGCAGAAAAAGATAAATTTAAAGAGACTAATGGACTCCACAAATTTTTCCTACTATAAAAACTTGTATGTAAAACTTTTTTATTATTTAAAAGTGAATCAAAAATCAACAATTTATGGAATTTCTGTTGAGGATATCGAAAAATATAGTCTATATAAATAGGAATATTGATTGTTAAAAATTAGTGTTTACAGACAAGATAAGAATGTATATATTTTTAATCGACTTCCGTAAGAAGGAGGTTTTCAATTCGACTGTATTTTTTATGTTTGTTACCTCAAAGCTTTTGATTGATTTTGATTATTTGAAAACTGGTGCTTCCCGTCCTATTTCAATTTGGTTCATATGTGACAATGTTATCCATGAGAAAATCACGTAAGTCTTATATTTGCATGAAGTATGTGCGCGACAAACCGAAGAATAACACAATATCACGCCAACCGATTTCAATGATAATTTTTTTATTAGAAAAGATATTACACTTTAAGATTTTTATATTAAAAATTGTAATTATAATAAACCTAAACTAAAAAAACCGAAGAAAGTTATCACTAGCTTCTGCCTGCTTACTACGTACGTAGTACGTCCAAGACCAATGCTGGTCTGGGGCCCAGTTGGGAAATAATTGGTAAGTAACAAACTGTTACACGTTAATTATTTACAGGCCATCCTGGGTGCCCGTTAAGTTAGGGCCCCTGTGCACAGACTCCAAGTATAGCATATATATAGTAGGTAAAAATGAAACTAGTACAAATCAAAAAATATAGAATACAAACTATTCACATTCAAATAACGTAGAATTTAATTATTTTTCAACATTGTAGAAGCATTGTTGCAGGAAGGTAACCGCCTAGCTTCTGACCCAATTACTTCCCATACCGTCGTCTTTATTATTATTTTTTTTCATTTATACCTCTAGTTATGAGAATAATAGAAAATGTCATAAAATAGCAACATAATACAAGATGAGAGGCCATTCGCGGCGCAGGGGCACAAAGTGTGAATGGAAAACCGACTGGTTGTGGGTTCGATCCCCACTCGAGGGGATGAAATATTTACTTAAATTTATATTTCCATTTCTTCGCTCTGGTCTCGAGGCAAGCGCGGCATTGAGTTCTGCCACTCGACACGAAATGCCTCCAGAATTCGGCTGAAAGTGGGGAACGGAGTGTCTTAACACTCACTTCCCTCTGCCTAGCCTGCTGTGTGCGGGATACAGCGTGAAGCTGTTTTTTTTTTTTGATAATACAAGATTGAGGCCGCTTGTGGCGCAGAGACACAAGCTTGTGACTGTAAACGCGACAGGTTATGGGTTCCATTCCCACTCGAAGAAATATAATATTTCATATTTTAATTTGTTTGTAGTCAAGGCCGTCATGGCTCAGGGTCACAATTGTGTGACTGTAATGTGACGGTTGTGAGTTCGATCCCCACTCGAGTTAATGAATGAACTTATTAACATTTTAATTTCTTCGCTCTGATGCCAAAGGGTTGAGTTCCGCCACTCAAGACGCAATACTTCGAAAAACTCGGCGGAAAGAAGAGAATGGAATGTCTGAACACTATGTAAACTCTACTCTACAGTGTGTTGGTGGATACAGCGTGAGACACTCACACACTCGCGTAGCGTTGAACAGCGTTTTAGAAACAGCGACTAAACACGCAATGCCTCCAGAATTCGGCGGAAAGTGGGGAACGGGAGTGTCTTAATGGGAACGTACGAAAGTATCTTAACAGTAGGTTCTTTCTGCCTACCCTTCTATGTGCAGGATACAAAAAAGTGTAAGATTTACAAACCAGTCTTTATGTCTTTGTTTTGAAATAAAAGTGCATTGAGATTGATAAGAAAAATTTTGAAGTCGGTGCCAAGTAAAACAAACAGGCTTAGTAAGTTAGACGATATTGTAGTAAAGTGTTGTAGGATTAGCTGGAGACCAACTTCAAAATTATAAAATATTTCTTTAACTATTTTTGGTTAACAAAATCAAAGTTACCTACTTTATGTCAAATAAATTTATTGTTTAATTTTTAGTTTATCGTTTGAAGTTGGTTTTATTTTTTGTTAAAAATTAATTTATTATACATCTAAATTTTAATATCATTAACATTTATTTCGCTGATAAAGTGCGGCGTAGAATTGTAGCCGCAACACGCGATATCTCGAAATCATATAGAAAGTGACACTCTCCGTTTTCCGTTAATATACATCCATTTAATACTTTACGCTGAATTCTTGAGGCATAGCGTGTTGAGTAGCGGAGCTCAGGTGGGAATCGAAGCCACAACCGTCGCTTTACAATCGCAGGTTTGTGCCTCTGCGCCATGTCGTGACGGCCTTACAAATCAAGTTGTAAACCAAAGCTGTTACAAATAAAATTATTAATTTGGTGCGTAAACGTGTGAATTTGAACTTTGTAATAAAAAATCGATACATTCCTTTCTATATTTTATATTTCCTACTTTGCGTCGGCCAAAGCAATAGCGTGCCGTGTTCTACGCAAGATTAAAATCATCTTCCACCAAAGCGCGGTAGTTTTGTTGACATAGTCGTTGCCATAGATTTAAATAATAAATATAGAACATTTTTATTGTTTTTTTTGTGTATAATATGATTGAAGTCATTGTGGCGTAATGGAACAGCTTCTACAATAAACACAATGGTTATGGTTAATCCAATTGGGTGATTTTTTTTTAAATAAAATTTATATTTAAATTATTATCGTTCTTTGTGTTTGCTTCCACCAAATTCACAAGATTTTCACCAATCAACACGTAGTGTCTCGAGTTCAGGCTTAAAGATTGTGCAAAAAGCATGAAGCAATTTCTTTTTATAATAAAATATATTTTTAGAAGTTGTCGAGGCTGATTGACGCAAGCGTGTGAATGCAAACGCAACGGTTGTGGGTTCGATTCCCACTAGGGAGGTTGTTGATATATAATATTTTCACTTGCTCGTTCTGCTAACAAAACAAGCACTCAACGAGTATCTCATCTCTGGGTTCTCTCTACGTTTCCTGCTAATGCATGAAGCTAAAAAATCAAATTATGTCTAAATCTATATAAAGGAAATAGGTTTTTTTTTTTCAATTTCCTTCCTCTCGCTGACACCCCTCGGTACTTGTAGGTTACCCCCACAATGGCGTATTTAATTCCGCGAACAGTGAGTAATATGTAATTGAAACTTGTCACGAAAAGGGGCAACGGTCAAGGATATTAAAAAACATAAAGTGGATATTAAATTTGATTTGAAAAAGTTGATTTAAAATCTGAAAATAATTTAAAAACCTTCTTTCTATGTAGAGTAAACCAGAAGGAAAAAAAGTAAAAAATAAACAAATATTTATAAAAACTGTTAATCCTAATAAACTGTATTGGGCTTGTTTATTTTCTTTTTAGTTTTATGCAGTCGAGGTTTTTGTTTTTATAAATATTTTTATTGCATTATTGAACTGACTGAATATATATCTAACTCAACGTTACGCTGTCTTATTTAATAAGACCAACAAAATAAAGTATAAATAATATTTTTTTTTTATTAAAAAATGGAAGAAATTAAAAATTTATTGATATCAAATCGACGACTATTGATTATACAGCATAACGCTACTATGCGACGATGGTGGCTTGAAAACATTTAAAATTAGGCATTAGCCTAGAGTTAGGTAATTATTTTATTAACCTACAATATTATATTTTTATAAGAGATGCACATTCATTTTAATATTTTCACGTTGTATCCCGCATATAGCGGGATAGGCATAGGGACAGTTTACTATTACGTGTACGTTACAATATGTACGAGATATTCATGTGACATTAACTTTTCAGTTTATAAGCACTTTTTATATTTGCTACTTAAATTTATTACAAACATATTACATATTAATATTACAAATATCACAAATCTAAGCTGAATTATTAAAAAAAATAAAATAACAATTTTATATAAATAACAATACTTATATAAGTAAGATATTTCATATATTAGATATATTTCATATATTATATATATTTCACACAAATATCACGATTCTATAGCGCGTGGGTTGGCGGGGCGGTTGGGGTGGTTTACTGTTAAATTTATTAAGCAAAAGAAACAAAATCTGAATGTTACTTAAATAAATTTTAAGTAATTGTTTAATAAATTAAGAAATAAAACTAAATATGTTTTAATATAAATTATATTAACACGTTAATTTAAACAATTCTTGGAATTACATATTTTGCAAAAAGGGGCTGTTATAATTGATTTCTTAAGCGATTCGATTAGTCTATATACATATTATTTATATATATTGCTTTTAATTTGTAAAATAGAAATTCCCTCGAGCTCCATTGAGTGAGCAACGGTCCGAGCCAGGGTTGCATCCATTTGCACGTGAAAGTGCAACAGGCTGTCGCTATACAGAATGCAATTTCAAGGCACTACATCTATAAGTGTACACATGTAGTGATATTATGTTAACGCTTCTTTATAATATTACAATATATTTTATAGCCTTAGTATATAATAATTTTTTTTTTTTGTAATGTAGCGACTCTACTTTTTGTTATTATTTTTTATAGAAATGTCAAAAAATATATGTACTTACATATATAATATATTGGATGTAACTACGACAACAACAAGAACTCTGAAAACTATTGTATTTCCATAAATATTTCTATTGATTTGTTTGATTTAAGAAGAATTTTCCGGAAATTAAATGCAAATACGTTTCCTGTACTTACAGATAATGCAAGATGGCGGTCGGTTTTTTTTCTACAGTGCATTTAAGCATTGTAAAATGTACGATATTTTAACATATCAAATTTATTAAATTGTTCAGTAGTGTAGTAATTATAGTAACTTTAGGGTATAGAAATGATATATTTACTTGTTTGAAACAGTTCGGATGAATGGCTCATTTCACAAGCTAATTCGAGTTTAGGAATGATACATAAATAAAACGCTAATACACGACAATACGGCCCGTACCTAATACCTATACGCCCACGACACGAACACGCTGGCGTTTCTTGTATATGAATGAAAATGGACTATGACGCACTCGTGCAAAAATCAATATGTATGAGGCAGATAGCGATAGGCGCTCGGCTTGCGGCGACGTAACGGTTCATCGACCGACGCGCTACGCACCCGGAACGCCGGGCTCCGGCTCCGGCTCCGCGCTCCGGCGCGGGCGCGCGGGAACTGGGTCGGCGGCGGCGGAGGGCGGTGGAGGGCGGCGCGGGGGGCGGCGGAGGGCGGCCGCGCCACGGCGTCAGTCGCGCCCCTGCTGCCCTCGCCGCCCCATGCCGCGCCCGCGCCGCCGCTAGGCCGGCATGGCCGGCGAGCCCGCCGCCGCCGAGCGCCCGGCCGCGCCGCCCGCCCTACGCGCCCTACGCGCCCCGCGCCGCCCAGCCGAGCCAGCAGAGCCCGAGCACGACACGGCTCAAGTGTAACCTTCGAGACCATCTCCTCCTTTGTATCAGTTGGCGACGGATATATGATTTCCCTCCGCCCCGCCCGGATGCAGTTTTCAATCATCCGCGGTGTTTTCCGGAGTGTGTCAGTTTCTGTAGTTTTCCGTGTTCCCGCGGCGGTCCCGGAGCGGCCGCGCCCGTATCGACCGCGCCGGCCGCCCCGGTGGCGCCCGCCGCCGCGCCCGCCGCAGCGAGCAGCACGCGCCGAGCGCCTCAATGGGCGCGCTATTAATACGCGCGACCCTCACCCACTACCCTCTAAACTCTGTTTATTTTCGCGTCCGTCGCCAACCGTAGCGAGTCGACCGCCGCGCCCGAGTCCCCGTCCCGCGGGCGGCGCGCCCTTCGTGCGGCGTACTCTTGTGACGTTTATATACAAACATTAGATAAATTAGGTCTTCGACCACTCCAACGTCTCTACAAAACAAATTCGTTATTGATCTATTTAAAGCATCCATATTGTACACAAATGACTTTAAAGAATCGCATCTAAAAACTAAATGTAATTGTGAGCATAATGCTCCGAGCTGCTTCTGACAGCCTGCACGTAGAGTTGGACGATGTGCGACGTGGAGTAGTCGAATGCCTGACAGATGTCCAAGATGTATTATAATACTAATAATAATCTATTTACGATTTAGGTGAATATAACGGGATAGTGTTTGTGCTACGACCGTCGTCGTACTCGACTCTTGGTAGAGAGACCAGAGACTCTACAGTGAATCATAACAAAACTGAAACATTTTCTAACGTGAACGAACATAGTCGTAGTTTAATATTTCGCCTAATTAACGTATCGTAGAGCACGCTGTGAGTGATGAGTGCGACATGAAGCTCCTGGACCTGGAGGCCTAGAGGAGATCACCTTACTGTAGCGTAGCTGTAGGTATGAAGGCCCCACTCGTTCTCTAACATTGTATATGTAGCCTTAGTACGACTTTTCTTTACTTATGTAAATTGTTGTATTAGACTTAAATATAGTTCAATTTGTGACATATTTACATTTGTGAGCTATAGTTAATATTATAGTTAAAAAAAGGCTAAGTTATACTTTTGTGGCAGTATGAATATATAGTTTAATCACGTCCTGTTCGAGACAGGCGTGGCGCCCAACTCCCCAGTACTTTATTTTACTACGGAAGAGGAAATCGATGGAAAATCTGACTTTTCATTAGCTATATATATGTTATTAAAATATATCCTTTCTGGAATGTATTTTGTTCTGTAATCGGCGTTGTATATTTTATATTTTTCATTCGCTTTACCAGATACATATTAGTGGCAATTTCAAACAATTTAATTTTTGAGTACCTTGAGGTACCTTTACGAAATATTATTTCCTATAAAATGTATATGAATACTTGAAAATTTATGTTCACGTACTTTTACACGATTTAGAGCTCTAGCTATCTAAACATAAAGTTCAGATACCATCATATTCACTTCCTGATGTAATTTTTGTTTACAAAAATTTCATAAAGCTGTTTTGAAATATAACTTTTTAGCTCTGGTGATCAATCTAGGACACGAAGCGATAATCGTATTGTTTTTTTTTCATGCAATAATCCGCACATAGCAGTGTAGGCAGAAACTGGGAACCTAGTGTTAAGACACTACCATTCCCCACTTTTCCGGCGAATTCTGTAGGCATTGCGTGTTGAGTTGCGGAACTCAACGCCCCGCTTTGCTTTGTGACCAGAGTAAAGAAATTAAAATATTAAATATAAATTTCCTCGAGTGGGAACCGAACCCACAGCCTGTCGCCTTTACGTCGCACGCTTGTATCCCCGCGCCACGACTACACGCCGTATTGTTTCTCCATAAAATAATCAATCTACATTTTTTGTCAGATCATATTTGCATATGGCAGTTGCAGATTTTATATGTGTACGACTTAGCTTAGTTTGTAGGAATTGGGGAGGCCGGGAGCCCATACTCACCCCAGAATAGTCTTGAGCCCACCCCAAAAATGTTACTAAAATAAAGAAATTGCACTAAAAAAACC
>DWMY01002812.1:0-11129 GCA_018249775.1 Heliconius hecalesia formosus
AATACTGCCGCAGGTAGGGTCAATTGCGAGTTGCGGGTGTTCTGTGACTGTCGCGTTTAAAGGGCACGACACTCCGTACTAGGCGATGACATTACAGTACATCTGGGTGGACTTTGGCAGATACGAGTTATATTTAACACGATGTCTTAAAAATTTAAGCCACATTGCAAGAGTATTTTTGTTTTATTAGTACTTAAATAATACTTTTTAGCCATAGGGAATGGGAATATGGGAATGCCCATAAACTTTTTAAAATACATAATTATAAAGAAAATTTAAAATTTTGTAGTCTGTGAAAGTTGCCCTCATCAAATGGGTAACTTTGACGCACAAAGGACCATTCATAAAAAGGTAGTAAGTATAATTATTCTTCTTATTAATCTAAGTAACATTGGTTCATGCTTAATTAAATAATGAATGTAATAAAGCAATAATTCCTCAATTTTGTTATATATTACAGAAATACCGGACAAGTGTGAGTCGCGCTCGCCCACCGTGGGTTCCGTACAATTAGTGCATCATAAGAAATACATAAAATATAAAATATCATACAAGCCCTTTCATCTCACTTGAACTAGCGGCTATTTTTTTTAGAATTTAACCAAAAAAGATATGAGATAAGATTTCATATTTTATCCTGAACTAGTACCACTGTACCTGTACCAAGAATCGTCATTCTTCAGATAAAAGAATCACTTTGTCGTTGACCATTTCTTAATTTTTGTTTTATACATTTTGACAACCAGCTTGACTTTTTTAGATATACACAAGGATAATTAAAGAAAAGAAAATATTTTCAAAAATGAAATGTGACATCAAAATATTTGTCTACAAAAGAAAATGGCGAACTTGCATAGAACCCTGGGCTTGATACATTACTGAAATGAAATGAATGTATAAACAGTGTTATAGATACATGCATAAAGATTAATCTATATAAAAGCTAATTAGCCAGCCTAAAGAATTTCAAAAATATTGAAAGTTAAGTTTTGAAAAGTTATTTTTACAAAAAAAATGTTTTATTTTTTATTAAGTGAATAGAAATAAAAAGCGTCCCTGAAGGTAACGTTGATTCAATTACACGCGGGCGGAGCCGTGGCAAACAGCTAGTTTTTTATATAAAAAAAATATAATTAGCTTCATGCTTTATCCCGCACACAGCAGGTTAGGCAGAGGGGGAGAACCTAGGAACCTAGTCTTAAGACTCTACCGTTTTCTACTCTCCGCCGAATTCTCGAGACATTGCGCGTTGAATGCTCCACCGCGTTCTGCCTCGTCACGTGAGCGAGGAAATGAAAATATTAAATAAAACATTCATTTACCCATAACCTGTGCCGTTTACAGTCACACACTTGTGCCCTGCGGAACACCTGGGCTCGTTATAAATAAATTCACCTAAATTAAAATACAATGGATCAGATGAATACTGTACTTTTTAATACATAATATTTAGACTGTTTGTAGTTTCTATTGCGAAGTATGTGTTTTATGTAATAAAACAATTAATTACATTTTTAATAGTAGTTTAATATTATTGTTCTTAGAATCCTAAAAATGTCGGTACCTTTTTTGAGTTTGAATTGACTGTAGTATTTCAAAAACATTAACCCACCACAAAAACGAATTATTATTATAATAAAACAAAAATATGTGTTAAATCACAACTCATATATTATTATTATAAAATCATAGTTAGGCTACTAAAAAAAAATTGAAAACATTTGAAAAAACGTGTTGATACACGTTTTTTCAAATGTTTTCAATTTTTTTTTATCACAATATCGACAACTGAGGGCCAACGTGTGAGCTAACTGAGCTATAACATCCTCATTTTTATTGCTACTAAAATGAACATATAAAATTGTACTCGAGAATTATAAGATTGAAGAAGAATTTCATGATTTCTAAAGCGCATGTTGTCTAGAAAATACACGTGTATATGAAATTGATTTTAAAATAAACGCTACAGCCAATCTTGCTTGAATCTTAAATTACAAAAGAGATTGTATATTGTCTGACTTTCTCGTTTCTTATTAAAATATAAATAACCCTGATAGTTTACTTAGTTGTACTTGCATTTTAAGTTTCACTTTTAATAAAAAATATATCAATATACCTGTTCGTAAATATCCTTCAAAGAATCGGCGATGCATCTAGAGAAGTCCGGCGACATCCATTTCACTCAATGCTGAGTTGTCTTCGGCTCGCAAAATCTAGATCAGAAGTGAATCGATAAGATCCCCGCAAATTACTTAATCTTTTGTAAGTTATTGAATTGGCTGGCCAAGTTATCTAACTAATAATTCAGTTCCGACTTTCAAAGTTAAGTTTATTAACAGTTTAAAAGTAATTTAAAGATTTAGACGACATTAATAGCGGATAGTACTCGTATTCATTAAATCATTTGATTTCCTAAATTAAGTAAATTTTGTATTTAACATATTTATAATATTTCCAAACTTTTAGATTTCAACTTTCAGACAATTTTTGGAAATACAAAAAATGAAAAAAGGTTATATAAATAATTTTTAAAGGTTCAGAAGTAAATATTGCTTTTCGAACGTTTTTAAAATATTTTTCTATATTAAGGAAAATATAGGATTATAGTCTGCTAATGCCTACCTTGTAGACTGTCCACTATGCCGAAGCGGGCAAGTAGCAGAAGCATATGCCCCAGCAGCAGCAGCAGAGCAGTTTTAGGCCACCTCAGACCGTGGGAAGCTTCCGTTCACAGGCTTCATCTTTAAAATCCAACGCCCACATCGTGACTCCCTTAGCATTAGTACGGGCCACTGACGATACTTGACATCGAAACTCACCAGATTTCTAAAAATATTTATTAAATAAGATAAGGAAGAAAAAAGATAGCAAATCCTTTCTATTAAATACTTTTCCCTTTAAAACATATTTTTCTTCCTTTTTAAAAAAAATATTTTAACCATTTTTTCCATATAGTACATAGGATTTTATATAATTTCCATTTTTATTTTTTTTTATTTTATATCGGAACCATTTCGATTTTTCGTAAAAGCTATTTTTCAATATCAAAGAATTAAAAATTCAGACAGTTAAATTCTTCCCTTAATTCTATAATATCTTGATAACTCGATATAAAGCTTAACATTTTTTATTAAAATTATTAATTGGAAGTATTAGTGACAGTGTTTTTAAAATTTACATTTTTTTAAGTTCCAAGGTACTGCTCTCTTTCATATTCACGCAATATCTCGCATAAAGCACGCAGGGGAGTTTAGTGATCTGTCACTGTCGAGTTTTGACTCGACGCCCCAGTGCTTTGTTACCCTGTCTTGTTAGGGCGAGTAAATGAAATTATTAAATATTTTATTCCATTGGGAATCGAACCCACACACTTGTGCTCCACCGCAGCCTCAAACCTTTTATTTTTAAGTTTTACACCTATTCTCGCACAATACGATAGGCAACAAGCAGTTTAATCCAAATATCTAAAAATCTAATCAAATCAGCTTCACGCTATATCCTGGCACAGCAGGGTAGGCAGAGGGAACCTAGTGTTAAGACACTCCGTTCCCCACTTTCCCCGGAATTTTGAAGTACTGCGTGTTAAGTGGCGGAACTCAACGCTGTTTTTGCCTCGACACCAGAGCGAAGAAATGCAAATATAAATTTAAGTAAATATTTCATCTCCTCGTGTGGGGATCGAACCCACAACCAGCCAACCGCCACTCAAAATGCAATGCACTGAAAAATTAGTTGAAAAAAACATTTCTTTGTCTAGTACCAAGGTAAAGCGCAGCGTTGAGTTCCGCTATACACTAAAGAAATCTACAGAAATAGGGAGTGTCGTAACACTAAGTTCCTTCTACCTAGTCTGCTATTTGCGGGATATAAGCGTGATGCTATAAAGCTCATTAAAATAAGCTAGTTAATTCTATTCAACATAAAAATATAAAGACGCATTCGTTCCTTTCGTAAACAACAATGATTTTCAAGAAACAATGCTCTTGTCATTCGCTGTAGGTGCGTGTCTCAGTAGCGGCGGCGGTAATTAGCGGCGTGGTACAATAGATGGGGATTCATTTAAACTTTATCTTGGTTAGGTCTTACGTATTATTATTATATAGGTAGGCTAGGTCGTATCGTTAAATACTGAATTATATAAGCTTAAGATTTGTTATAATTAATGAAGGATTGCGGGCGATATGAAAGAAATGTTTTTTTATCAGCTTCACGCTGTATCTCGCATGTTGCAGGGTTCAGTTTCAAGAAGAGAGAGCCTGGTGCTAACTTCTCTGCTTCCTCTTTTCCCCCGAATTCGGGAGGCAGTGTTGAATGGTGGTACTTAACGCCGCGCCGCTGTTGGAGAGGGAAGTGCTCACAACCTGTCGCATTTACTGCTGCGCCAAGACTGGCCTCTACTAAAATTGTATTTCTAATCAAATATAGAGGTTATTTGAACGTAACTAAATTATATTTCTTTTATTTGAAATACATATATATTTAATACATTTCGTAACGAACATAAGTTAAAACTTAGAACTAAAAATACAGATATGATACACAAACCTGAACGTTCTATAACTTCAGCACACTCCCAGCAGGGTACAGGTCCTCCCAGACCTCTCCCCGGCGCTAGCGGCAGCAGTGACCTCTCTCTCACCCAACTGAACCCAGCGCTCCGTGCAGTCAAGTTATACTTACATTGTCACGCTGGGAAATATCATTTAAAGAATATAATATACATTGAAGGCTATAAATAATATAGGTCGGTCGGCTGTTTTTACTTTCAGTTGTAACAAGCGTATAAAAATTTCGACGCAGCTTGACGAGAACGTATGGCTTAGTGGTCAGAGCGCCTGGTTGGTTTCCAGGAGACGCGGGTTCGAGTACCGCTACGTTCAAATTTTAATACGGTTTCTAAATAAGTAAAATGAAGTTTACATATTATAAAATTAATATTTCAAAATAATTTAAAAACATAAAACATGAAATAATTTCAAACTAGAATGTTTATTTGAATACGAAGAAGCATTAGACTTAACAGAATATATACTTTAATATACAGCATTTTGAGTTGATTTTATTATAGGAAGTACCTAAAGAACCCAGAGAATGTACTTAGAGAAGATGGAAATCAAATATTTAATAATGCTTTTAGTCGTTTTTAGAATCTGTTAGATAAGTTAGTTTATTCTTATCGTTAATTGTCAGCATTAAAGAGTTACTTTATACATATGCTAATATTTTCTCTATTTCAAAGAAAATTTTTAAAATAGAGAGTTTTTGTGAGAGTCCTCAGTCTTCAATTTAATGTCAGATTAAATAAAAAATTTCACACTTAGTAGGCCATTTTTTTGGCTTTACGCTGTATCCCACGCACATATCTGGGTCTGGGAACCTATTATTAAGATTTCCTAGTTCTCAATATGACACTTCCTTCTTTTCGAGGCATTGCGTGGAGTGGCCTAATAACGTCAAATATTTCTTAGATTGGAATTTGAACCCATAACCTACCGCGTTTACGGTCGATAGCAATGACCTTATGAACAGTGAGCGCAGACGGCGTCGTCTGCCGCAGTCGTGCGCGGACACACCGCCGTCGGCCTCTGCGCGCCTGGTACACCGGGCTCTGACAGACGCCTCCTAAGACAAATGTCTCTAGGGAACTAAAGTAAAAAATATATTTGTAAAAACAAAAACCCCGACTGCATCAAACTAAAAAGAAAATAAACAAGCCCAATAGTTTATTAGGAGTAACAGTTGGGACCTCTTTAAGCTATGCGGGGTTCCTGGTAAAGGTTTTATTGATTGAAGAATTACTTATAGGTCCCGACTGTTAATCCTAATAAACTATTGGGCTTGTTTATTTTCTTTTTAGTTTGATGCAGTCGGGGTTTTTGTTTTTACAAATATTTTTTTATTTTTAATTTTTTTGTTAGAATTTATTATGCTAATGATAATCATGATATACCTTTTTGAAATTCTAAAATTGAGCTCTTAAATTTGATACCCATATTGTAATATTTGAAACGAATTTTTTTTTTACTAAGTCCAATGGCGTACCACAGCCGCCATGATTATATTTTATAAACGTCACCTTTCTAAGAACACTTGGGCTGCTAATACAAATCTAATGATACCTCAAATATGTAAATCCGTTCAGCGGTTCTGGAGATACGAGGTAATAAAGAATATTACATACATACAAGATACGCGCGAAAAACATAACCCTTCCTTAGCAGTCGGGAAAAAATACGTATAAAAAGGATAATAAACATCTGTTATTAAATCGCTGACAGTGCATAATTTTCAAATCGTCTACTTTTATTTAAACATTTTTTAAATTAAATATAATGGAAAATATTGAAAGAATATCAATGAAAAATTGCTTCTATTAACACTTACCGAGTTGTACCGTTGAAGTTCACTTTGACCCCGTCCTTGTACCAAGTGAAAGCAATCTCCGAGGACCCGTACGCAATACAACTCAGTATAAACTCAGAGCCCTCCCATACTTCCGGCCGCTGGTTCACGATCAAAGCCTGCAATAAAAAGTAAAATTAACATTCCCAAGAAATGGTTCAAGCTAGAGATACATTTTTACTACGTAATGAAATTTTTATGTTCCAATCCAAGCATTGCGCGGCCATATTTTTACGAGTTTCTTGTTACTGTCAGTTGGATTCTTTGGGCAAGTTTTGTCGCAGAAATTGAGATTAGGAGACGTCGCGTCGCGTCGCGAGGTGGATAGGTGTATTGATAATGAAATTATGTTATTCTTATTGTGTAATAATTGGATAAAGGTATAGTTTGAGACCGTCGTGGCGTAGGGGTACAAGCGTGAGAATGTGAACGCAGCTGAGTTGTGGGTTCAATCACCTCTCGAGGAAATGAAATATTCAATATTTTCATTTAATCTCCGACTCAACACGCAATGCCTCGAACATTCAGCGGAAGGTGGGGAATGGAGTATCTTAGCACTGTACCCTACCTCTGCTATATGATGGTTGTTTAAAAAAATAATAATTTACAATAAAGCAATCCATTAATAAAGGCCACTCAGTTAACTCAATTACTATAGCCTTCTTAACTATTCATAACGAGAAGAACCATTCTGGAGTCTGAATATCATAAATCTGCAATATTAACTTGATTGAGAGGTAAATAAAAGGAATTCCCCTAATGAAACGAACACTATTACTTGATTTCGGCGTAGCTGGTGGAACAATCATGCTAGCTCACGTTATCGCGTTCAGTATAACTGGCAGACGGCCAGTGATAAGAGTTTTAACGAGGTACGATGGATATTTAACATTACATTTGTTAGCTTCAAATAATAACATTTTAATTATTATGTACTCGTATGTACCTCTCTTACTTAATATGCATTTGCATGCATTTGCAAAACTGTAAAGGCCGCAGAGACCGGGTATAGAGGAGGGGTGCGTATGCGTATTATAAATAAATTAAATTAAATTAGCTTCACGCTTTATCCCGCACACAGCAGGGTAGGCAGAGGGAACCTAGTGTTAAGACACTCCGTTCCCCACTTTCTGCGATTTCTGGAGGCATTGCGTATTGAGTGGCAGAACTGAACGCCGCGCTTAGCCTCGACACCAGAGCGAAGATAATGGAAATATAAATTAAATAAGTAAATATTTCATCTCCGCGAGTGGGGATTGAACCCATAACCAGTCGGTTTTACAGTCACACTTTGTGCCGCTGCGCCACGACGGATATGTTTACTTCACATCTATTATAAATAGATGTGAAGTAAATATATCCGTAACGTACAAAACAAACAATAACAAAAAATAAAGTATATCTTAATTAATGATATGAGTGAACACGCGGCTTTGAATTAAGAGTTGATTAATTATAAAACAAAGGGTTTTTCATTGTAGAACTACATCAAAACAGAGACAAAACATGAATACGGCACAATGTGGTTGCTGGCAGCGCTCCGCTTGCAGTTCACAATGGGACGAGATGGTGAGAGTTGCGCTTTAAAATATATATATTTTTTTAATTTGTTAACTGTACCTACTCGGGGAATACCCGAAAATGTACGCCTCGATTAATAAAACCTTGCATTTTTGTTTTTTGGGATTGTTCATAATATTTTGTTCTTGTAGAATTTTTTATAATGTATTCGTGATATATAAAAAAGTGTATAATTTGAAATTCACCCCATTTTGGTTTGCTTACAATGTTTCTTTTTAATAAAATCGTGCCGTGAAGACTTCCATACAGATAAAACAAAGCTTTAATTTGTCTTTTTGTTCGTACTCATGCATTACTTAAAAACTAGCCCAATGGTTTCATTAAAATATTTCTGTTTTTAGAGATCTACTCGAAGAAATTAAATATTTTGATTTCTTTGGGCTGGTGTCGAACCAAAGCGCGGCGTTGAGCCACGCAATTCACATTATCTCTAGAATTCGGCGGAAAATTATGGAGCGGAGTATTTTAGCACTAGGTTCATTCTGCCTATACTGCTACATGAGGGATACATCGGGAAAAAAGATTGAAAAACGTACGTAAAGGCATATAGAGAAGATATGCCACAAATTAACGAGAAATAGCATACAATGTAGGAGTAGGCAGAAAAAGAAGACATAATTGACATTCGAAAGGCGCCCTTTCACAATGTATGAGGACCCTTCTGAGTGTATATGAAGAGATTGATGTTAATTTATCACAAACACATAATTTTGACACTCCGTTCTCTCTTTTGCACACAACTTTGTACAAGGTAACACGAAAACCGGGCGGAAAGCAAGTGCTGAATGTTGTATTTTTCTTTGTTTCCAACTCGCCTTGATCCGAGACCGCTTTAATTCTAAGTTGATAAAGACTTTATCCATCTAGACAGTTTTAAGACAAAAGTTTCTGTACGATAGATATTTAAGGTACCTATTACAGTGATCTGACAATGCAGAAAAGATGGAATTTGATTTGTTTTTTGTTTTAACCTTCACTCAGTTCTTCATTTTTCTGATTAGATTATTTTTCAAACCTGTGCCTCTGGTTTACCGTCCAAGCACTTCAGCCACTAAGCCATACCTTCTTACAAAGTTACGTAAATGTTTATACCCTTATAACAATTTTTATTATTATCATCTCTGTAGAAAGATTTTTATCAATTTCCGCTGCCCAAAGACTAGGACACTAATAATAAACATTTGCGTCGAGTCCCTCTTTATTTACATTTTAAAACAATTTCGTAAAATCTTTTTCTTTTCTTACTGCAGCAATAAACATTAAACAGAATATTAAAGTACTCTATTATTTGTCTAAAAAATAATAATTTAGTTTGTATTTAGCTATAAAAGTATCTATACTTTAGTCAATGCGGGATAGAATTTGGAACGGGTTTGTGGGTGTGGCTCACAATTTCTACAAAAAAATTGACAGCTTTTTCACAATTTAATTAATTTGCTCTTTTTAAATGGATGGTCCCTAAAATATATTTAATTTTTACTAAATAACAGCTTTGTTGATCATTTTCATAAAAGTTCTAAAGAATTCATTTAAATCCCAACCCGGAGTTATCAGAGAAATGGGTTCCGATGAATTGATAAACCGATCCGTCTAATTAATTACAAAGAGTCTAAGTTTGCCGCGTAGCTTTTGTTTGATACTATATAAGAAAATAATTCCATAAAAAAAAAATATATTATATTTTTGACGTCACAATTCCGATGACGGCAATGGATGTTTTTGTGTAAATAATAATAAAAGAACTCTAAATCAGTTTCACGCTGTATGCCGCACACAGCAGTGTAGAGAGGACCTTGTATTACGACAATCTGTGTCCCAATTTTACGCCGAATTCTGGAGGCATTGAGAGGCGGAACTCACCGTAGCGTTTTGCTTCGATATAAATTTAAATAAATATTTCATTTCCTCGAGCGGGGATTGAACCCACAACCAGTCGCGTTTACAGTCACAATTTGTGCCCCTGCCCACGACCGGCTTCAATAATTAAAAATACAAATTATCATTATTAGAAATGAGGCATTGGATTTCGCTTATCAACGGATAGAAATTGTAGAAAAGTAGCTACATGCTTTATCTCACATAAAGCAAGGTAGGTAGAGACAACTTAGTGTTGACTTTCTAAATATTGCGTGTTGAGTTGCGTATTTCAACGCACTTAAATTTCTTATATATTCAAATAATTCATATAACGCCAATTCAACAAATACGTAATTAAACTTCAAAAAATATTGTTTCACATAAAGTATCGTATTAAAACATTTTTATCTTCAGTCCAAACATTTTTATCGTTATTCGAGTGATTCTTGATATTCAAAGGAATTCTTAAAAGGTATTTTCAATAAACGAAACATGATTACTCGAAGCCAACTAACCGGAAATCCATTATAAGTCCGTGTTCAAATAAATGCCTTTTTATACGCAAAAGCTTTGTATGAAAGTTATAGGAATTTATAGAAACTTGTCTAAGCTGCGACATATTTTATGTTAATTAAGAAGATTAAATATTGTAGTATTGTTTTGGGAAAAATGGTTAGATCGGTCGACGAAGCGTGGGTTGCGGTATTCCTCAGGGCTCGGTGTTGGGCCCGTTTCTGTGGAGCATCGGCTATGACTGGCTCTTGCGGGGTCGTCTTCCAAATGGGATGAGTGTCACCTGTTATGCTGATGACACTCTGGTTACGGCCCGAGGACAGTCATACCAAGAGGTGGCACGTTTGGCAGAAGTCGGAACCCGCCTTGTCATCGACCGCATCAAAGCGCTGGGTCTGAGGGTCTCGATGCCCAAAACTGAGGCCCTCCTTATCCGTGGCCTGTGCAGGGGTTCCCCACGTAGGGCTACTCTGCACATCCAGAGTCAGGAGGTGGAGGTTCGGACCCAGATAAAGTATCTGGGTCTGACCCTGGATGGTCGATGGTCTTTCAAATCGCACTTCGCTCTGATTGCACCAAAGCTTATGAACGCCGCCGGAGCCCTTGGCAGATTACTGCCGAATATCGGAGGGCCGGATTCTCCATGCCGACGCACTATGGGCAATCGAGGTCTGTATCAGATCAAAAATCGATAACTTTTTTAATTGTTAAGATAAACAATTGAAATTTTGCACAAGCATAAAGTATAAAATGGCGCTTTATGTAAAGTTGAGATA
>DWMY01002813.1:0-11127 GCA_018249775.1 Heliconius hecalesia formosus
TTCTCTTTTCGAATAATTTCGAGACATTGCTTGTTGAGTGGCGGAACTTAACGCTGAAGTTCACTTAACATTTTTTGAAAGGAATGTTATTGACATATATTTTTTTGTGAACTTACCCCATAATCATTGTAATCGTTTCTCCCAAAGTCATTTACTCTTAAATTCTTCAGGACATCTCCATACGGGATCCCATTATACGTAGACGCCTGATATTCGACATTATTAGCAAAATCATTTCCAAATAATGTTTGATCATATATATTTTCGGGATTTTTGATAAAATTCTGATCATATATGGTTATTTTGTTGGGATTCGATGCAGCTGTGGTCGTATTGTCACTCAAGTCACTTCTGGCGATAGATTCGATGAGAGGTCGTGATGTGACCACAAGAGGAGGTTTAGGTGGTGGGGGGCCGTCATTCGGAAAGAGGACGGGGCCTTGTCTGGGAAAAAAGATATTCTATAAGTGGTAGCTGATTCAATTTCAGCTGATTAGTCTTTATGCAGGTGCTGTAAACTTTTGTTTATATATAATTGTGATGATCCGTGCTTAAATCTAGTTTTGTAATTTTTTAGCTTCAAGCTGTGTCTCACATGTAGCAGGGTACGTAGAGGAACCTAGTGTTAATACATTCTGTTTCGTTTCCGCCCAATTTTCGACACATTTCGTGTTGGGTGGAAGCAGTACGAATACGGCGTTTTGTGTTGAAACTAGAGCAAGGAAATTAAGATACTTCATTCTCCTGTGTTGGACCGAAACCACAAAGATCGCACATACAGTTGGTCGCTGTGCCGCTGCACCACGACGGCCTCATATGCAGAATTGGTTATCTTCTCAAAAATGGGGAAAGCAAAGAGTTTCAATGTACCGAAATCCGCGAAATATAAAAAAAATATAGATTTACAATATGTGGGAGTCTAATTGATAAGCTTTAAGAAAGTCAACGAAACTGAATATTAAGAAATAAAATAGTTCATACATAAAATCCTTTGTTATTTTTTTAGCTTCACGCTGTATCCCGCACAAAGCAGGTTTTACCAGAGCGGAGAATTGAGAATATTAAACATTTCAATCCCCCCGGGTGAGAGTCTAACCAACAACCGTCGCGTTCACAGTCACACGCCTGTGATTCACGAGTGTACTCTATTATATTTATTATGTGATTCAAAACAAAATATTTTGTTATATTTTTTGCCTAAAAATGTGGTAAAATAAACCAATTTCATTTCATTTTTCATTCAGCGGCACCTAACTCGTTTAACTGTACAATACAAACAATATCGACGTTAAAATATTAACGTACTATATTCACTGAGCTTACGTTTCGCCAGTTACTATTTACTAAGCCATATCCTGAATATGTTATATTGATCATGGAAAAGTAAACACGCCCTTACAAAGTGCTATAAATGCTATGGAATGTACTTAGAGCTAATAACTTGTATGAGTCCAAACTCGAGTTGTTTCCTAGTAACCTCTGAAGAGTTCCAGTATGCAGGTCAGGGCTGCTTCGACAGACCAACTTGATGATACTATATTATTGTGTGGGCCAAATTCAGTTTCATAGATTTTATTATTTATATTTAAAAACAGTTATTTCCTGCATGGTGAGACGATAGAGAGATCCCACTGTTGAAATACTCCATTCTCCGTTCAGTGACAGAACTCAACGCGGCATTATGTCTATCATAGTGGTGTAATGAAAATAATTTAATTTTAGGAAACGTATAAAACTTGGAACCACGCCGAATTTGAATTCGCGCCTCTTATTTACCGTCTGAGCGCTATGACCACACTCTTACAAACATAACATAACACATATTCACATTATTAATATCTCTGTAGGGATATTTTTATAAATTTCCGCTACCTAAAGATAATTGCTTAGAACTATAATCATTCGACCGAGTGGGGATCGAAACTCCCACATGGTTTTTTGGTTCTAAACATTAACTTTTAATTATTTTTATATTTAGTGTGCACAATACCTCCAGAATTCGGCGAAAAGTAGGAAACGGAAGTGTCTTAATGGCAACGGAGTGTATTACCACTATGTTTTCAGGTTCCCTCTGCCTACATGTGCGGAAAGGAGCGTGAAGGTAAGTTTTCGAGGCGATTGCGTGTTGAGTGGTGGAAATCAACGCCGTGGTTTGCCTGTGCACTGTGTTTTCACTCAAGACCAGAGCAAAGAAAAATGAAAATATTAGTTATTCCATTTCCTCGAGTGGAAATCGAACCTAAAACCTGTCGCGTTTACAGTCACACGCTTGTGCCCCTGGGCACGATTGGCTTCAAACTACCTAGATATAAATTAAAGGTTTAATTTAACCCAACTATAAGATATATATAGAATCATTTGTCCAACAAGTTGAATTCTAAAATTCATTAAACAACAATCGTTAGTGATACTTAAAACTTTGATATTGATCCGAATAGATACTATTAAAGTAAAGTGATCAATGTCGACGGAACTTTTGTTTTTAATAGAAGTTACCTTAACATAACGGTATAGTCGTGGGTTCGAGTCCCACTCGAACTCGACTCACACAATAATATAGTATCATCAAGTTGGTCTGTCGAAGCAGCCCTGACCTGCATACTGGAACTCTTCAGAGGTTACTAGGAAACAACTCGAGTTTGGACTCATACAAGTTATTAGCTCACTGGAACACTATTTTAAGTTTTTTTATTAAAATGTAATAGTTAATATCCCACAACCAACAGTCTTCAAAAATGTAACTGAAAAGTGTGAAATCTAGTGTTTAACACAGAGTTTCTCTACGTGTTCTCTCTTCTTTAAACGAGACACAGCGTGAAGCTAAAAAATAACCAAAAATAAAAAAAATACTAACTTAGTAGGCTCAATATTATTTTCTTTCAAGAATTGAACCTGATACGGGTGATAGTTAAAATTCCTGGGCGCGATCAAGCTGGCCGGGGTCGGTATCTCTTGAGAGGTTGCTACCGTAATGAAGATAATGAAGAAAACCAACATTGTATACCTGTAATTAAGAATACAATTAAATAAGAAGTCATGATAGCGCCGTGGCACTGACTGTATACATGTTAGTTATGGGTTCGATTTCCACTTGGGGATTAGATAATATTTATAACTAGCGACCCGTTCACGGCTTCGCCCGCTTCCACTACAAAATTATTTATTTTCTCCTCTGAATTACTGTTCTGATAATAGAAGCATTATTTTAAATACCATATCCATGCAATAAAAACTAAAATTTCTGCAAAATTCAGTAAAACACTTATTTCGTAGCAATATTGTCGCATGCAATATTTTATATTGGCATAATTTTTTTATTTATGAAACGATTAAAATAAAACAAAAACACTTAGGGATAGCGCGCATTGGTGACTTTTGTCAGGGTGACAATAAATTCTTTGTCATTCTTTGTCATTGTCATGTCACCATGCTTTTAGCGACTGCGCGCACTTGCGATGACAGTGACGAAGAGATGATTGTCTGTGCACTTATATTAAGAAATAAAAAAAAAGCAAACGTAGAAAGAATAATCATTTAGGGATTTATCATAGAGCTATGGCCTCAATTTCCTCAATTAGTATGTCGTTGTCTATTTCATCATCATGAAAACATATGTTTTGCATTGGTGATGAACTTGACGCATTCTTGAAATTAAAATTCGGAGCTGCAATGCAACACGCTGCTGTTTCTTGTTTATGCGGAAGACGACTAGTATGGAAACCGCAAGGGGGAGGGGTCACGAAGTGACATTTAGTCTCTAATGCGCGCACGGGCATACAAATCTATGGACGCGGTGACAGTTGCGTCACGGGCGTGTTGCCATCCTCCGCGGACAAAAAGTCACCCAATTGTCACGTATCCAAATGCGCGCACCATCATTTAGGATGATGTACACGGTGACAGTGACGCAACAGTCACGGTGACAAAAATCACTACTGCGCGCTATACCTTAATGTCACGGGAACTTTGACAACATTCATAATCTTATTATTATACATCAACAAACATACAAATTATTATACATCCAGTCGTGGCGCAGCGGCACGAAGGTGGGACTGTAAAACCGACTGGTTGTGGGTTCGATCCCCACTCGAGGAGATGAAATATTTACCTAAATTTATATTTCCATTTCTTCGCTCTGGTGTCGAGGTTAAGAGCGGCGTTGAGATTTACCACTCAATACGCAATGCCTCCAGAATTCGGCAGATAGTGGGGAACAGAGTGTCATAACACTAGGTTCCCTCTGCCTACCCTGCTATGTGCGGGATACAGCGTGTTTAAAAAAAAGACAGTTTTTTTTAAATCATTATTTTCGGTTCTTTTATATTAATAAATACCGTCAATAATAGATTTTCTTATATATCTTCCATGTACAGAGAGAGATAATTACAGTTTCATCATATGTATATATAATCGTATTATGTTGTTTTGGTAGAGCATCGCTTCGTTTGATTTCATCACTCAATATCTAAAATTCGAGTTGAACACATAGTGTTTTGATACTGAATTCTTTCTCTTTACTATATTCTGCTGTATGCAGAATATAAATATACATAAATCACTAATATTTAATAGTATTTATATATCTTTTCTTTTATTTTCCTAATTTAAATATTAAATAGAGCACAATAAGTAATAAGTAAGTAGTAAGTGTAATAATTTTCTGTTTGGCAGATGAAACACGAGCAAAAATTGTTAAATTATAATTTCCATATATTTTTCCGCACATTAAGGAAATTTTGTAAAAAAAAGATTTTTATTCCTCCGTTTCTTATAGTACATGCACCCAAGTCAACAATCGTGTTCTGTAAAACGTACATTCATTAAATCGCGAAAATCGTTAAGAAGCAGTCTCAAGATTAAATTATTTAGCAACTTTACTCAACATAAATAAAAAAGATTTTCAGTAGAAGGAACCTAGTGTTAAAAATTTATCATTTTCCAATTCTCGCCCAATTTTTAGAAGCATATTGAACAGTGGAACTAAACCCCTCAAATATAAAAATATAATAAAAATAATTAATCCCCCTAGTGGAAATCGAACCCACAACTATCGCGTTGACAGTCCAACGCTGTACCTCCGCGCCACGGCGGCCTCAAGATTACATTATTACAAAGTAAAATTACAAAATTTACGTGAACCAACGAACAACGTAGCGCCTTCAGCTGAATTTCATGTTAATACATCAAGCTGCAAAGTAATCTGTCCGTCTGTCTCGCTGTCTTGTAACTCTTATATTATTAGCAGGCGGGAATTACTCAAGTCCATGTGTTCGGGAGATTGCGATACGAATTCATTATGAGATTGATTTATGGGAATAATTGCTTGGAAATATTATATTTCCTTGCATACATATGATTTCATCGTGGTGCACCGACAAGGGCCTGTTACTATAAACGCGACGGTTGTGAATTCGATTTTTGTTTAGGGGAATTATTGTTTTTCACTTCCTCACTCTGGAAACGAATAAAGCGTGTCATTCGGTTCCTTCATTTAACATGTAATGTCTCCGAGTTTAAGGAAAAATAGGGAGCAGAGTGCTTTAACACTAGGTTCCCTCTGCCTACCCTATATGCAGGTTAAGCCTTTCCCGATAAATGGATCTAACCGAAACAAAAATATTTTTCTATTCGCACCAAAAGTTCCTGAGATTAGCGCGTTCAACGAAAGAAACATTTCAACTTTAAAATATTAGTGCAGACCTAAATAACAATTATTAGTAAGTTCTTTCTATATCTATCTTCTTTTGAGGCAAGTCGTGGAGCAGGGGCACAAAGTGTAACTGCAAAATCGACTGATTGTAGATTCGATCCCCACTCGAGGAGATGAAACATTTATTTAAATTTATATTTCCATTTCGCTCTGGTGTCGATGCAAAACGCGGCGTTGAGTTCCGCCACTCAACACGCAATGTTTGCAGAATTCGGCGGAAAGTGGAGAACGTAGTTTTTAACACTAGGTTCCTTCTGCCTACCCCGCTGTGTGCGGGATACAGCGTGATAATAACAATAATTCTTTCTATATACCTACCCTACAAAAACTATTTGCTGGAGATACCTACCCCAATTAAAAAATATATAATAACTTTTAACTTTTTCATTGAATCACGGACGGAACAACGATTTTTGTACGGTTGATTGCGAATTCAATACTTAATTGAAAGCCTTTCGGACGGAAATATATACGGTGTGTTTTAAATAAACGTGATGTTTTAAAATAACAGTAGGTACGAAGGAAATCGATACCTTTTCAAAACTAATTATATTACATTTTCTGTCTCAGAGAAAAAGAAAAAGAAAGAGACCTAACACAGAGAGTTTACATAGAATTAATCTAAACTCACTTTTCATATTCATCATGAGGCTATTGTGTCGCATAGCGTGTGATTGTAAATGTGACGGCTATAGATTCGACTCTTACGAAGAACTGTTAATTTCCCCGCTCTGATAGATAAAGCGCGGCGCTGAGTTTCGCTACTCAGAACACAATGAAAATTGGCCAATAATGTCAGGAACGGTATGTCTTTTTACATTAGATTTCCGATGCCTACCTTGATTCGATAAATAGGATTCGAACTGAAGACCATCGCGTGCTCATAAAAATCAAGTACTTTAATAATACTTGTACGTACAAAAAGCTACATCGATTGCATCACCACTCGTGTGAACAGTAAAGCATATTGTCATAAAGTCTTTGTGCCGTGGGAGAGACGCTGTGCGAAACATAAGTCTATTAATTAAAACTACTTTAAAATTGTATGCAGTTACAGTTACATATATAATATGTTTGTATGTATGTTTAGTTATGCTTAGTTTTGCAACGTAGCTCCTAAACTAGAGAATATGAATGGGTTTTCTGTTTTTCCTTTTCTTTCTTCTTTTCGATAATATTATTTTTGGTTTCATGATATATTCAGCTTATAACAGGAAAGGAAAGAGGTAAAATATTGTTGAGTATCCTCCGAACCGTACGCATCGTCCAATTTGCATCACGTCACGCTTTGTCTTGTTATCGAGGTAGGAAATGAAAATATTTCATTCTCTTGAGTAGGAATCAAACCCACAAGTCGTCGTGTTGACAGTGAGGTGCTGAGCTATCACCAAGTCAGATAGGCAAAGGGGATCTGGTAACCTAGAGTTAAGTCCACTCCATTCTCACTAAGACACTTCCATTCTCGAATTTCCACCGAATTCTTGAGGCATTATATGTTGAGAAGCAGAACTCGCCGCCGTGTTTTGTTGTTACCAGAGCGAGAAAATTAAAAACAATAATATATCATTCCTCCATTGAAAGGATTGAACCATTTCAATTACAATCAGATGTTGTTCCACTGCACTACGACGGCCTCATAACTTGTAATGTTTGTAAGTTTGTATTTTTGAGTCTCCGAAAAGCGAAATAAAAAAAACCCATATTCATTTAGATCGCGCGTCTGACGTCGCGATCGGAGCACTAGTTATTAAATATGTGTAGGTAGCATTCATGAAATGGAAACCGATTACAACATAAAGCCGCAAGTGAGGTTGAAAAGTGGTTCAGTGTACATACGATAGCGTTCGATCCGTATTGGAAGATTGACTGTATGATTATAGATTTAAATAATTGAAGAGCTTTAGAGGTCGTCGTGGTGCAGTGGCACAAGCGTGCGTTGTGGGTTTGATTTCCACTTGAATGATTGAATTAAATATGTCGGGCCAGTTTCACCGGTAACGAATAAAGTTTCAGATAGTTATCTAATGATTATTGCTATCTTATGGACAGAGAATGAAATACACAATAACTGTTTCTTATATTTTCAAGAATAATTTTCTATTCATATTTTGTCATATTTTTAAATTACAAATAAGTAAGTATATAGAAAAGAAATGAATGTGACTTTATCAGCCAGTGGTGAGCGGCATTGAGTTCGGCACTCAACACGTAATGCGTCATGAATTCGGCAAAAAACGGAGAAGGGAAGAGGCTTAATGGGGAATGAAGTGTCTTAACACCTAGTTTCTCAGGTTCCCACAGCCGCGCAGATCGCCAAACGATATTTGAGTTCAATGTATCGAAATCTTCGATCAACTATCTGTATTATATATATATATTTCGTCATTAATTTAAAAGTTATGAAATAATAAGATATTAAAATTACATACATAGCTTTCTGTACTCCACACAGTTACGAGAACAAAAGTTCGAAGTAATATTAATAAAAAAAAATATTTATAATATACTAGGTACGACAATCGGCTTCACAATATTATTCTTTAACACTATTTGCAGTAAAAGCTGAATACCATATTTAATTTCAATCAATCACATTATAAAATACAGGCTGTTTTCAGCTGGCACGGAAATACAATGTTAAGTTGTTCTGTTTGTTGTTAATTCTATATACTATAAGACCTCACCTCAATGACCTATTGAATAAAATTGTAAGACAATATAATATATACGGATTAGTTATAATATATAGGGATTTCTGGTAAGTTACTTAGTTATCTTTAGTTAATTAATGAAATTTCTTTTTCGTTCGTATCATTTTATTTACTAAATAACTAGTATTCGGTGGACTATATTCGTAATTTTTAAATACATAATGGTAGTCAAGTCAGTCATCACATATTATACGATCGTATAAATATCCTCCGTTAGAGACTGTCGTACAGACAACGCACAAGCGAACCTAAGACTACAGGACTTAGGAGATAAAAAATTAAGAGATAGAAGTTAGATAATGTAGGGGAGCATTGCGGGAGGCTTTCTTAAGTTTCATGCATAACCAAAGCAACACTACTTTCTCATTTAACGTATATATTTTTTTTAAATTATAAATGCAAACAAAATTGTGGGCGACGACTAGTCTTTCTTATAATTAAATGCAAAATTAAAAAGTTTAAAAGTATTCTAAAGGGAAGTTGTCGTTCTATTTTTCAATAATAAAAAATAAAAAAAAAGAAAAAGATCTCTAATAAAAGTGAGTGCGGAACGAAAAATTAGCAACAACCTGCTAACTTTTGTCAATTTCTCTCGTCGTGTGGAGCATTTTTTTTCTTATTTCATCAATTTTATTCATTTCATACCTTTCAAGTAAAAAGTGCACTCTATTAAATAGTGGATAATGTATGTTTGTGTGTGTTGAGATGTTATGGATGTAACATTACGGATCTGTGTATGGATATATGGAGAAATAAAAAAGAAAAAAAAAGAGATAAAAAGTAAAGAATAACCTATCGGTTTAGATTTTAGTTAAGAATACAAAATAATTTCGGATTTCCGAAATTTGAGTTTTTTGAGATTTATTAAGGTTCTGTACCACAAAACGAAAAAAAGGGACTCTGATAACGCGGGAATGAATCATTACTTATGAATATTTTCAATTCTTCGCTCTGGCACCAAGGCAAAAGTCCGACGTTGAGGACACTCTCTACCGCCACTCAATACGAAATCCCTCGAGAATTTCGGGAGAAAGTGTGAAAAGGAGTACTTTAACACTAGGTTCCTTCTGCCTATCATGTTCTATGCGGGATACAGCGTGAAGCTATAAAACGTTGTTAATTCAAACTTAAGTTACTACTACATTAAATTTAGCTATGCATCAGATCATTTCAGGAAAAAGAATACAATAATACTCACTGTCTTCCAATCTTTCAAAGCTCACAATTCTTCTGCCACCAAAAAAAATCACATAAAACAATTATTTAACACAAATAAATTACAGACTAAAACACATCCTTAGCCTATCCTCACAATTAAAAAAAAACAATAAATTAAATATGGCCGCCACTCCAAACAGCTGTTAAGCGCGGGAATCAGGCGTCGAGTGTTGATATCGTTCGTGTCAACGACTTTTATTGTATAAGCTACAATAAGTCACGAATTTTGCAATAATTGTCATAATAATACTTATGTAATGGAATTATTGAGATAATTTTACTCCCTAGTAGCTAAGTTGGTAGATATTTAACTGAAGCTGATAGATACAGGTTCTAAACCCATTTCCTGTATGGAAATATTCTTTTATTTCTTTTTTTTGTAGCTTCACGATGTATCCCAGGTTAAGTAGGGTGTAGTGTAGAACATTGACTCACTCAACTTTTCTCAATTTTTGAGAAATGTGTCGAATGGTGGAACTTAACACTGCACTTTATCTTGTTTCACTGGGAAGAAATGAATGTTATTCATTCTACTGAGTAGTATTCGAATACACAACCGTCGCGTTTACAGCTGGATAAGGTGCTGCGTGACACGCAATGTCACGAAAATAAAAAAAAATCTATTAATTCTATATAAATTCGGAATTTGAATTTCCAAACATAGCGTGCTCAATATCTCTATTCGTGTCAAGACGGTGTCAAGCCCTTATAATACGAACAATTACTGTGTAAAATAGAAAAAAAATAATAATTGCCAATTACAATAATTATACGAGCTAAAAAATAAACATTACCTCCCATGACGTTAGGCATCGTACATAATTGACTTTTTCTTCTTTTTAGAGGTGGTAGGCAGAGGGAATCTAGTGTTAAAATACTCCCTGGCACCATGTAGTTTTCGAGTTTCTAAAAGTTACCCAATAAATAGTTATTCTATGAACAATATTGTTTGAGGCCGTCGTATCTGAGAGGCTCAACGTCTGACTGTAAATGCAATCGTTGTGAATTCGATTCTCATTTTCTCATTTTATCGATTCTGTGTTCTATTCTAGGTTCCCTCTAGGTACACTACCATATGTGTATATCCTAAAAAACGATAGATAATTTTTCGGAATATCAAAAAATAAGATTGTCTCTACCTATAAGTACCTTTATATAAAACTGAAGGCATCTTTAGTTAAGGAAAACATATTTAGAAGTATTTCTTTGAAGAAACCCTAATAATTTAAGAGTTTAGGGACTATAATAAATTACAGTTTATTTTTCTCAATTGTTCAAATGAAGCAAAGTAGTTTTGTCCCTGGAGTCAGTTTTATTGGATACTAATATTACAGCCAACACTAGCCTTTTTCCAGTTAGTTTATTATTTCACGCGACCAGTTTATGGTGTTTTAATAATAATTTATTTTCATTAGCTCCCCCTTATATTGGTTAAGAGGAAACATAGAGTTAAGACACCGTTCACCACATCTGTTCACCAAGCAC
>DWMY01002814.1:0-11127 GCA_018249775.1 Heliconius hecalesia formosus
CGTTAATAGCTAAATAGCTATTATATTTGATTAATAATTTAATTTATATTTATTAATTCTGTGATTATAAAATAAAAAATTTAAATGAAACTATTTTAACCGGATTAATCGCGTATATTTTGTATTTTCATACATTTTCGGAAACCCGACGTTCGAACTTCTCTTTGTTTGATGCAAAGTGTTCGAAACGTCGGGTTTCCAAAAATGGATAAAAATAATCATAAAAATCAAAGAACTTATTATTATAAAAATTGTTGTAGATACCATATTTAAGTCGGCAACTTTATGGCAGTAATTATGACTGGCAATATGCAACTGAAAATGATGGCGTTTACCATCAAGGGCTAAAAACTGGACAGTTATATTGGGCACAAGCAAAAATGTTGGGTGGGTGCAGTTCAATGAATGCAATGATATACACAAGAGGTAGAGATGCCGATTTTCAATCTTGGGTAGATGGAGGAAATCCTAGTTGGACACCTGAAAATGTTAAATCGATATATAGAAAATTTGAAAGCTTGCAAGATTCGGATTTACTGCAAGATCCTGAGATAAAATGTTACTATGGAAGTGACGGACCTTTAGTTTTAAATACTTTCAATAGCACATACAGATACATTACTGAGAAAGTTTTAGACTCTTGGGAGTATATTGGACATAAAAAAGTCAAAGACATTAACGCAGCAGACTTTGAAGGATGTGGCGTGGCTGGAATTATAAGAGGGACTGCTGCTAATGGCAAAAGACGTGGTACCTATACAGCCTATTTAGAACCAATTCTACAAAGAAAAAATTTAAAAATCGTTACTGGGGCTTTTGTAACTAAAGTTCTTCTTAATGATCAAAACGAAGCTTATGGAGTCAATGTAACTGTAAATGGTGTAAAAAAAACATATTATGCAAACAAAGAAGTAATTGTCAGTGCTGGAACTGTTAATTCTCCGCGGCTACTGATGTTGTCTGGCATAGGTCCCAAAAAGCATTTGCTATCTAAAAAAATTACAGTTAAAATTAATTCAAATCAAGTAGGTAAGAATTTACAAGATCATAGTTATGTTCCTGTGCCTATCTACGGGGACGATCTTGAATATTATGATACAAACCCTAACCAATTTGAAGTAATCAAATATATGTACAATAAGAGTGGCTTGTTGGCACAGCCGTATTTCAGCGATGTTAATGCATTTTATTCTCGTAATGAAAATATGTCATATCCTGAATTCCAAAATCATTTTGCTTTATTTTCAAAAAATACAACAAGCCTGAAAGCACGTTTTGGTATTTTTAAAGATGAGATTGCGGCTTCTTTTATAGATCTTAATGCACAAAAACCATTATATCTATTTAGCGTTCATCTTTTACATCCATTGTCTAAAGGTGTAATAACTTTAAAATCATCAAATCCGTACGATAAGCCTAAGATTAATTATAGTTATTTTAATGATAAAAGGGATGTGCAAGCATCGGTCGAGGGTATAAAGAAACTGGTAAAAATAGTAAATGCGCCATTTTTCAAATCGATAAATGCATTTGTTCAGAGAATAAATATAACCCAATGTAATTGCTTCCAGTTCCAAAGCGATGATTATTGGCAATGTTTCGTAAAAAATGTTGCTTTAACTGTATACCATCCTGTAGGAACGTGTAAAATGGGTCCAAATATTGAAAGCGCTGTGGTAGACAATTTCTTAAAAGTATATGGTGCCAAAAAGCTACGTGTTATAGATGCTAGTATTATGCCAAGTCCGACAAGTGGAAACATCAATGGTCCAACAATTATGATAGGTGAAATGGGGGCCGATATGATTAAACAAGAATATCTTGGTAGTTAAAAAGCAAGTGAAGTGACTAACAATAGTAGTCATTAATATATTGATAAACAATTTTTTTTTTGGACAGTTTATCATTGTTTCTATTCCGGTTTTCAATAAATTGCATAAAAATAAAAAGAAATGTTTTTTTGTAAAATAAAAAGTAATGTGTTTTTGTTTGATCTGTCTTAGCCTATAAAACATACTCTGTGATATTCTATATATAAAAAACATAATAACCACATTTAATAAATAAAATAAAATTAAATTAAATTAGCTTCACGTTGTATCCCGCACACAGCAGGGTAGGCAGAGGGAACCTAGTGTTAAGACACTCCGTTCCCCACTTTCTGCCGAATTTTGGAGGCATTGCGTGTTGGGTGGCAGAACTCAACGCCGCGCTTTGCCTCGACACCAGAGCGAAGAAATGGAAATATAAATTTAAGTAAATATTTTATCTCTTCAAGTGGGGATCGAACCCACAACCAGTCGGTTTTACAGTCACACTCTATGCCACTGCGCCACGACTGGCTAATAATACTTTAATATATGTATATTCTATTTGAGCAATTCTTGGATATAGCTGAGTGTGTTCAGAGGGTTGATGTGAATTGCAAGAAATCACCTAGGGCATTAGTCAGTATGAGAGTCCCATAGGGTCTTGATTGTTCTTGGTCCTTTTCTCTTTTCAATATATATTAATGGTTTACCATATTTAGTTAGATGATATAGCAGATAGATTAGATGATTTAGTTATAAGTTATTGTAAGCTGATGATACTTCATTGATTTTTAAGACGAAAAGACGACAAAACGTATTTAAACCTTTAAAAAAACTAAAAAGAATAACAAAACAAGGCGAAGTATAAAAAGAATAATAAAAATTAACAAAGAGATAATGCATCCATTATGTCAGTGACTGTGCATATGTGTGTGTTTGTGTGTGTGTGTGTCTGTGTGTAGTTTTGTATGAGTGTGTGAGTGTGTAAGTGTTATTGTGTTTAAATATAATATAACAATAAAATCAATTATCTAGATTGAAGCCGTTTAATTTGGATTCTAAAAAAATCTGCAGATAAATGGAAGAAATCACCTCAATCACCCTGCACCGCGACTAATCTCGTACCATATCATGTGTCCCACTGCTATAGTTTTGACAATACAATAACTTTTTTAAAGTTTAATATTACATACAAACGCTGACCATAATCAGATCATATTATCCATATATTAAAATATTATTATTTTTTTATTCACGCTATATACCACATGTAGCAGGGAGTGTTGTATTATGACGCTCCGCTTTGCATCGACACCAGAAAAATTAAATCCTCATGTGATCCCAAGCAGCCGGCAATGCTAAGGGAAGAGCGACAGATATAATACTCCTTTCAAAGAAAAACGATCTAGGGATCAGTGTTGCGAGATTTTATCTCAAGGAAAAGCGGGTTTTTAAACGTTTTAAGCAAAAAAGCGTGACTTTTTCACGAAAAGTGGGACCTAGAAATAATCCAATTTATAATATTTTTTTACTAATCAATTTATTGTGCGATATTGAGCAATATAAACATAGACAGGGAGACATGGCTGTGGAATAACACGATGTAGGAGCTGACTCGTGAAAAAAGGTTACTTTTAAGAAGTGGCAGCAATCCAACTCTCCTGAAGACAGAGTGGACTACATAGTAGCGAAGAGTGCAAATAAAAGAGCTGTTACCAGAGCCCGCAGTGAGAGCTTATCATCACTATACGATAAACTTGTAACTGTGGAGGGGCAGGAGCTCATTTACAAACTGACATGTTCCTGAAAAAAACCGACGCAAGATATCGCAAAATTTCTTTGCGTCAGAGATTCCCAGGACACGCTGCTATAGTTTGCTACAGTTTTGCTGTAGTCATGCCTCTATAAAGGAGAGATGGAGAAGCTACTCCCAGGTGTTGCTGTTCACTTAGCATCCATGAGGATCACTCAGATCCATCACGACCCACCTCCTTACCTTGAACCTATTGCCCTAAAATTAGGGTTATCCCTTGACGGAACTCGTTGGATTTTCTTGTGTGTTCATACTTACTGACCTTTTTAACCATATCTTGAACACTGAAAAGATGCCACACCAGTGGCGGCTTAGCTTCAATACTCCTATTTACTAGGAAAAAAGCAATGTTCAAGATAATAGTAGTTAAGCTTAAAAGTCATACGATGAAGCTCTTCGAGCACATGATCGACTGCATATATACGTAAATTGTTAGTAAATCGCACTTGAGCTTTTCTTTTATTTGATTAATTAGATTATTATGGATAGCAATCTTTATTTCATTAAATATTTTAGAGGTATTTCATTCATCTTGTTTACATAATAGTTTTTAACTTTCCGCATTTCCGTCATATCCATTTCTTCGATTGCGTCATCTCAAATCATGGAACATCACCAAGACCAAGCTAAATGCTTTCCGAGCCGATGGTAGGACACTACTAATATTACTATGTAACTAATTGAATAAAGAATATTTTGATTTTGGTTTATTTTAGAGTGTTTTTGTCATCACCACTTTAAATAAAACCACAGTTTTAACTACTCTATAAAAACCTAATACAATTAAAACAATAGAGATTTTTTCAAAAATGAACAAGTTTTGTTTTTTCAAATAAAACAATTAATAAAATTATCGTTGTAAAATAAAACGCCATTTGTCAAGAATGACGTACACAGACACAAACCTATCAAAGCGATAACGCCGCACACGCCTCAGACACGACATCGAATCGTAATGGCGGTGATGTTGAATTGCGTAAAATAGATCGAGGGGTGTCCCTTTTTCGTTCTAGTATGTTTTTTTTAACATGAAAAGCGGCAGATCGGAAACGTTTAGTATGTTTGTAGTACGTAAACACATACTGTAGGTTATTGATATTTATTCGTAATAGCTTCACACGAAATATAGTATGGATAAACATCGTGAAATGAAAAAAAATCTTACATTTAAACTGTTCAGGTATCTTGATTAATTTCTTTAGTTATAGGTTGGAAATATTTTACGCTATATGCTGCTCCCGTAATAGGAGCGCAGACGTGAATATTACCTAATATGTTTATATTACGCACATTTCTAGCAAGTGTAGGTTTCTATGAAGATCTCGGCTCCCGTTTAAGAACGTAAGGAAAGGGAGAAGTTAGCTTTGATTTCAATTGGTTGCACTGCGCTAAGCTTAGCTTTAGTTAATATTGTAATTACGATGTTAGAGCACAGTGTTCGCAATGTGAAAAAACGTACTTATACTCGTATAAAAATATTATTTAATTTAAGTTTTAATGCAATTATATATATATTTTTTGTGTTATCCTGGCTTTGGACATACATGTATATGTAGATTTGTATGTAAAGCTAATATCAAAAATTGAAAAAAAAGTACAGTGCAGCGTGCAGTTAAAAAACAAATATAATATGTGTGTGGTGTTCAGGCAAAGAGCGGCTTTAAGTTCCGCCACTCAACACGCAATGCCTTTAGAAAGTGCTCTGCCTACCCTGCTGAGTGCGGGATACAGCATGAAGCTGTTTTATTTTATTATACATATATTATTTTATAACTGAATTCCTCTTTTCTCTTTTTATATGTTACAAATATAAAAACTAATTTCTATACCTATAAGAAACTGAATTATTTGCCGTTTCTTTTGTTTTTTACGTTTTGATAGCAATTAAGTTTATTTTGTTATTTTATTTCAGCTTCACTTTTTATCCTGCATTATAGTACGGTAGAAAAGAGAAAGAAAAGGACCTAGTGTCACTCCGCTTTCTGCTTCAATTTAATAACTTGCGTGATGAATGGCAAATCATAGCACGAATTTTGTGATTTACGGCTATTTATGCTTGCGCAGTGTTCAAAAGCGTGTTAAGGTTTACAAAGCGAGAGGACGCAATTTTTTACCCTTGTTTGTGCGATGATTTATGTTTACAATATAATTTATTGTTCTCATTACGATCTTATTTTTTGACGTGACAAAGGACATTTTCGTTTACCTAAACAATATTTTATTGGTGAATATAATAAATTGTCAATGTTAAAAAAATATCAACCTTACTATATGTGGGTCAGCAAATTTCGCCCGCATTAGAATTGCATATATGCATAGTGGCGGAACTAAACGCCGCACCTGTACTGATACGGTATAAATAAAATAATTTATTCCGATCGAACTCACGACCAACGTGCTTGCAGATGCTATCCTACTGAGTCTCGAAAAAAGTATTTGTGGTAAAAATAGAAGTATATATTCGAGATTCGCATGGAGGGAATCGAACTCACAACCTGTCGCGTTTACAGCTGGCCTAGAGTAGCCCCAAAAAAAATGACACTGAAAAATTCCTGCTTCCCGATTTTAATAATCAATACGTTATCACCGATCGTACACTTATCTACGTTGCGTTACGTTGATCAAAGGGCATGTCTTGTTAATTACAATCATCAGTTGCTAACCATTTTCATCAGTTCCGTACACGCTTTAGCTCTCTAATTAAATGCCATCACACGCTAAATCGGACGCGTTTATGTTTATTGAATACCATTCACATTTACTTTTGTGGTATATGCATATTACAATTGCTTGGATTTTTGTTTAGGGTATCGTGGGTTTGATATTATATAAAGAAATATTCGAAAGATTTAACATCCCTAAGTGTGAATTGAACCTATAACCGTCGCATTTACAGTCAGGCGCTTCGCGCTGCGACACGACGACCTGCATTTACTGACCTGTAACTACTTAAAATTTTAAAGATTTTAGCATTCCTACATATTTCTTATATAAGGCCCATACCTACATATGAAATTAGCGTTTGGTATGGGAGGAACAAAAAGTAGATTTTTTAAAAATATATTATTGTTAGCGTACTCGTGTAAAAGAGGGTAGATTTAGGTGGAAAATAATTATAAAAGCAGTGGAATTGTGTCAATCGGGGGCCACTTGCTGGTGAGTGACGGCCCCTATTGGAAGGAAACTAGTGTGAAGTATTGTTAGTAGGTGATAAATATCACATATTGCAATTACATAGTAAAAAAATAAATTAAATTAAATTAGCTTCACACTGTATCCCGCACACAGCAGGGTAGGCGGAGGGAACCTAGTGTTAAGACATTCCGTTCCCCACTTTCTGCCGAATTTTGGAGGCATTGCGTGTTGAGTGGCAGAACTCAACGCCGCGCTTTGCCTCGACACCAGAGCGAAGAAATGGAATTATAAATTTAAGTAAATATTTCATCTCCTCGAGTGGGGATCGAACCCACAACCAGTCGGTTTTACAGTCACACTTTGTGCCACTGGGCCACGACTGGCCTCACATAGTATCTCTTCCAAAATAGTTTAGAATCATATAGAAGATATGTGTTTTTATAGTGTTTTTTTTTAAAACGTTAACCGCTTCCGATTTCTAACATCAGAAGTGGGGTACGCATGAAGTTTTCATATCTTTATGTGTATCTTCGCCCAATTGATAATTTGGATTGAAAGTTAGGTATTCTAAAAATTAAAAAGCTATTTGTTATTATAAAATCTTTGCTGTGTCTTAAATTATTATCGAAATATAAAGGACTACTTTACTAATAATTTTAATTGTTTTAGTAATTTTATTGTGGTTTCATAAAGACTCGGAAAATGGATCGAATCAAGGACGAATAATAAGCAACTGTCAGGTTAGACCGAGCGAAAATACAGGTCTGTGCATGATGCTTTGAGAGTAAGTTAACCACATTTTACAATTTTTATAATTTTGATTCCTTATTGAATTTGAATTTTCAATGCGTAAATTTAAGTTATTGTGTGCATGTATGTGGGTACCTAGAAAAGACTCGTGTTAGACTCGTTAACTAACGGGCGTCGGGGTGACTTGGTTACACCACTGTATTTATAAATTTACGTCATGTAGCTCACGGTACGGGATGATTAGGAAAAGATCAGTGTTAGTCTCTAAGCGTTGAGCGTCAGAGTGACCTGAAAAAGACCTGTAAACCCGTGTTTAACATGGGACTGAGAAAAGACTCTTGTCAAACTCATTATGAGCGTAGGGGTGACTCGGAAAAGACTTGTTTAAGCCCTATCATGATAGGTACGAGGTGACCGAGAAAAGACTCTTGTCAGACACAATATGAGCGTAGGGGTGACTCGGAAAAGACTTGTTTAAGCCCTATCACGATAGGTACGAGGTGACCGAGAAAAGACTCTTGTTAGACTCTGTTTGAGCGTAGGGGTGACTTAGACTCCTGTCATTTAAATGTTAAAACAATTCATGCAAACTGTATACATGAACTTAATAAAAATAAAAATTGTTTCCACAATTAGAGGTTGTGACCAGTGTAAATTAGAGGTTATACCGCTCCCGGCGGCCGGTTTGAGCAGGCGCGAGGACGCTTGCCCGTCAGGAGAGGCCGTGTTCGCGTACTCGTGTAAAAGAGGGTAGATTTAGGTGGAAAATAATTATAAACAATGGAATTGTGTCAATCGGGAGCCTCGCTTGTAAGTGACGACCCCTATTGGAAAGAAACTAGTGTGAAGTATTGTTAGTATGTGATACATATCACTTATTGCAATTTCATATTATCTCTTTCAAAATAGTTTAGAATCATATAGACGATATGTGTTTTTATAGTGTTTTTTTTTAAAACGTTAACCGCTTCCGATTTCTAACAATATTATATTTATAATATATTTGGTACGAGTCTTTATGTGCATCATATTTATTAGTACCGTAGTACTTAAGAGTTCGACTCGACAGCTGCCTTCCAAGCATCACCACCACCTATATAGACGGAACGACGCTCGCGACACTCGGGACGACAATACACGGACGCAATATTATACAACAAAATGGCGACGCCAAAGCAAACAACAACAAGTAATCAAATAGGATACTATGTAATCATCAGTACATAACCCTTCCTTAGCAGTCGGGAAAAATAAGCACGCTTATAAAATTCAAATAAGTTATGGCAACAATTTATCACGGCTCGGTGATCACGTCTTGAGACGGCTGTCATTATAGCGACAGTACTTGTGTCAAATTTAAATGAAAACTAAATAAATATTTAGTATGTATGTACGTATGTACAGACGAGGTTAACATTTACTTTCAATTTATAGGCATACGAGCTGTAGCTCACAAGTTTTCAAACGCAAAACTCTGTCCATTCCTATTCCGGTAAGCATTTTGTGAAACACTCAGCCGGTATCTTCTTACACTTCCCAAAAGAACCTATATGACAGCTCATGCTATGCACGTCTGTAAGTCATTTAAAAATTGAAAAGTTGTTTTTATACATTACTTTACAAAATAGCTTCTTTGCTAGATCACAAAAAGTGTACCGATATATATGTTATATTTCAAAAATATTACTTTAAAAAGATAAATAGTTTGAAAGGACATTACAAGTAACACGACATACAGATAGAAAAGAGGAACCCATTTCCTTCATAATAAATAATGAAAATTTGCTTGCATTAAAAATATTTTCACAACTTGTCGAGTACTTTTAATTTGTCAATAAATTTTGAACTTATACTTGCTTCCATCCATTAGAAACATTTAATGTAAACGAGTTCTTAGTTTAAATATTAATGTGTTGAAGACTCAAATTGAATTTAGAAATACATAGTATATAAAGCAGTACTTTACAGGTATCAATTAACCGATTGCTTCATTCGCTTTAATGTTTTTACTAAGTTAACCTGTTTTATAAGTATTTAACAAGTACCAGAAGACTGATATTATAAAAATGTTGGTATCTAATAGACAAGAATATTCATACAAAATTCCTAATTTAAAACGAAATAATTATACTTGTAATAAAATGTTGAATGTTAGAAAACACATGAGATTTATATTAATATGTGAAGCATTCTTAGGCATACATAGACTATATTTATATGATTTTAGCAAATGCACTATACGCTTAAGTAAGGCTTACAGCGTTATGCTTACAATTACTACAGCATTTTTTTTATTAACAAGCAATTTATTTAACTTTTATCACGTTATGTATAGAGATAGCAATTGTATTGAGTATTTATTGTTGAGTTTCAATGCCTTTTTTCTGCAAAAGAAGAGATTAAACAAATTATTTGAAGAAATACAACGTATCGACCAAATATTAAACATCGAAGAAGACGTTTCTATAACAACACCAGCAAAATGGTATTTATTGGGTATTGGTGTTTCGATCATATATAATGTACTTGATAATTTTTTATGTTTAGCTTTTATAAGACTTTATAGTGACAGTGATTTTATACGTAATTCTCTACACGCTCTGTATATACCGATCACTGTACACGATAGCGAAAATATATTCTTTTGCGTTCTACTCGTAATCATTTCAAGAAGACTACAAATTGTGAAGGCTCACGTGAGAAAAGTTTTTGCAATGAAAGGTAAATTGATGAAAAACCAAGACAAGTGTCAAGCATTGTCAGACAAAGCAAATTTGAACGTAAGCGGTCTACATAAAGTTTATGATTCGTTGCATATTTGCTCTGAGGTGCTGAATTCTGTGATGAACTTTCCGGTAAAGTTTTAATTCTATTTAACTTTGATATATTTGTATTTTCTTAAGTAATTTTAAGTCGTATTTTAATTATAAATAATTAAAATTATTAGTTAATAGTCTCTGATGTAGTGTTTTTATACAGATTTTGGTTATAATAACGACTTCAGCAATATCTACGATTATGCTCATAAAGAATTTTATTATATTTTATCAACAATCATCTATAATTCCATCTGCGTACAATACTGCTAAAGTAAGTGATAACGCTAACAAGAATTATTATTTAGATTTTTTAAATCTGTTGTGTGAGATGTAGATACCGTACAACAGGTTTGACAACATAATGTTAAGACACTGCGTTCCACTTGCGACGCTCAATTTTTAAGATATTGTGTTTCAAGTAACAAAACCTACAGCCAACAACATTTGTATTGTTAATAAGCAAGGATATGCAAACATTCAGAGCAAGGATATTTTATCTCATCTCATCATTCTTCTTTTCTTTCATATTTATAATATACTAATATTATAAATATGAAAGTTTATGAGAATGTATGTTTGTTCCACTTACACGCAAAAAGTACTGAATAACTTTAGATGAAACTTTACAGTAATATTGCTGATACATTGTAGTAAAATATGATAGAAAGTAATGTTAAACAATTGTCTAATTTGGTAACATAGTATAAATCAACCCCACAACCGTCGCATTTACAGTCTGGCTACTACGACGGCTTTAATTATTTTGATGGTATACGAACATTTTAATTTATCACTTTGA
>DWMY01002815.1:0-11127 GCA_018249775.1 Heliconius hecalesia formosus
GGATTCCGCGATTTAATATGTGATATCTGGAATTCGGGTGGAAATTGCAAAACGGACTATCGAAAAATGCATGCTTTATCTCAAATATAGTAGGTGGAGTAGGTAGAGACAGTGTTGAGATTTTTTTTCTCCACTTTCTAAATATTGCGTGTTGAGTTACGAAACTCGACGCCGTATTTTAAAGCACTTATAATTTTCTACATATTTAAATACTAGATATAACACCTTTTTTATTTCTAGTCAATGCAATAAATATCTAATTAAACTTTAAAGAAGTATTGTATGAAAAGCTGAAACCAATTTAAGCAATATTGTTATCTTCAATCCAAATATTTTTATCGTTTGATTCATGATATTAAAAGGAATTCTTAAAAGGTATTCGATAGGTATTCGTTTTATTATAAACGCAACATGATTACTCGAAGCCAACTAACTGGAAATTTATTATAAGTACACACAGTCTTTAAGCAAATGCTTTTTTATACGCAAAAACTTAAATAAAAGTTATAGGAATTTATAGAAACTGGTCTAATCTGTGACATTTTTTTGAACCGCCGGTAAATGCTAGTATGTATGTACATTAGAAACGTTCATTCATTGTGTGTAATATAAATACATATAGTCAATTAAACTCTATTTAATACTAACGGTAATGTATTTAGAATGTGTGACTCATATTTTCTACAGAATAGGTGACGCGTTGCGATACAAAATAAATCAACATTCGTTAAGTGCTCACAAAAGGACCACGTGTTCCAGATGCCAGGAGAGTGTTTATTATAGGCATTTCAGTTTATGATCTGTCAATTTTTACAGTTCATCTACCTCGATACAACTGTGAATATATGTAAAAGTAAGGAAGGGGTGATATAAAAAATAAAACAGAAAAATACACTATACTCAACACTGTATAATACAGGTGAAAGTTTGTTTGGTTGAACGTTCTAATGTCAGAAACTACTGGTTAGAATAGATTTTTTTGTTGTTGGATAGTCTAATTGTGATGGAAGGCTATATTAAACTATGTTAATATGCTACGGTCAGGGCTATCTAGGAGACTTGAACTGTGACATATATAGTATTTCCTATTTCCAATTCCTATTTCCAATTTACCACGTACTAAAACGCTCCTACTATATAGTTTACATGAGATATAAAAATAACTATTTTATGCGTCTAATACTTCAAACTTTTTTATGTCTTTTTTATTATTATTTAAAATTGGTGGAAGTGTCATATAAACTATCATCTCCTATTCAACGATGTAGGATGGTAATGGTTCAAAGTTTTTTTTTTGTTATTTGCGCACTAGCAATAGCTTCATACTAATTTTCAGCTTTCTAGAACTATCCTATGAATTTTGAGAGTTACCTGTCAGTTAATCGGTGCCAAAATTAAAATCTAAATTACAAGAGCTATGCAGATGAAACTTATTAAATTTAATAAACTCACAATCCAAGCCCAAGTTACGAGGGTTCAAAAAAGTTTAGTTTAGTGCTATTTAACCATAGGGGCAAAATCGCAGATAACAACTAGTATTTTGTATAATACATTCGTTTTATATAATCATAATCATGTATTTTTTATCCCAGTATCCCTAAGTAACTTTTATAAAATGTGACGTCTAATGGACGGTCGAAAATCTACACAGAAGGCGCACTTGGAAGAGTGGATATTAGACTTCGGTACAATATGTTAGATCTATCTGATCGGAATAAACTATGTGCAATATATTCGTGAAAGTTATTTGTTAAATGAATTATATCATTATTTAGTATATTTTTCTGTATAATATTTGTAATTCTGTAAGCACGGAGTGTTGAGTGCCGCTTATTTTTTGTTAATAAAATATGTATTATCGAAATTAATGATAGCTTATTACAATATATTTTTATATATTAATAGAAAAAATTAAAGAGAAAGTCAGCGGAATGCACTAAAACTTAACTTTTATTATATCGTGACCAAAGATATTTTAAAACATATAAATAAAATAGTAATATTAATAGTTTACATACCTGGAGCTGCTATCTGAGATTCGCATAGGTCGCCAGTGTACCCGGGCGCGCAAATACAACTCACCGCCGCTGGACCCATTTGCCTGTTAGAATGGAATAATATATAGATAATTACAATATCAATTGTCAATATACGCTAAATTACAATATTTTCTTTAGCACGATAAGTCAAGGGAACCTAGTGCTCAGAGATGCATTCCTCAGTTTCGCTCACTTTTCGTGTGACGGAACTCATTTTGTTAAACAAAAATAATTAAAAAAAGATTTTATAATTTTGAAGTCGAGTAAAATATACAGGCTTAATAACTTGATATTTTAAAGGGTTGTTGTAGCATTAGCTTGACATCGACTACAAAATTATAAAATCTTTCTTAATTATTTTTGTTTAACAAAATCAAAGTAAGTTTTGCTTTATGTTAAGTAAATTTATTTTTTACTTTTTAGTTTATAGTTTGAAGTCGGTTTTCTTTTGTTAAAAATTTATTTATTTTACGATTTCAAGTGAAAGACAGGAAGCAGGAAGCTGCTCGAAGGGGCACGCAGCGATTTTCCTATGTAAGACTTCAATCTTAATTTGGCATTTGAATTTGAAAGAATTGAGTACCTTTCCATATTTGAAGTCGGTTGAAAAATGCGAACATCCTCTTTTTTAAGTTGGTTGCAAAGAAATGGAACGATAAATAAATCGCATTTCTGACGAAAAATTTTAACAATGTTTTTCCTTGTAACTATTACAGCAAACGTAGGTATTTATTATTACAATTACGTAGGCCACCTATGGACTTCATCATCAGTTCCACGTTATCAAATTGTGATTTCCAAAAGCAAACACAAGAGTAATTATAAATATAATCAAATTCTTTTAATTATGCCTATAAAATTTAAGGAGTTCCCTCAATTTCTCCAGAATCCCATCATCAGATGTTGACATGGATGATAAGATCACCATGAGACCACTTGTGAGGTATATTCATTGTCATTGTCTTATTACATCAGTTCATTCATTATTTGAGGCCGGTCGTTGCGCAGTGGCACAGCGTGTGACTGTAAAAACCGACTGGTTGTGGGTTCGATCCCCACTCGAGGAGATGAAATATTTACTTAAATTTATACTTCGCTCTGGTGTCGAGGCAAAGCGCGGCGTTGAGTTCTGTCACTCAACACGCAATGCCTCCAAAATTCAGCAGAAAGTGGGGAACGGAGTGTCTTAACACTAGGTTCCCTCTGCCTACCCTACTGTGTGCGGGATACAGCGTGAAGCTAATTAATTAATTTATTAATTTAATTAATTAATTAATTCATTCATTCATTATTTAAAAAAAACCTGAAGCAATGTTACCTAGATTAATAAGAAGAATAATTATGTATACCTTTTTATGAATGTTTTTTGTGTGTCAAAGTTACCCATTTCATGGGGGTAACAGACTACAAAATTCTGGTTTTCTTTTATACTGATATATTTTAAAAGTGAAAAATATTAAGAGAGCACTAATAAAACAAAAACACTCTAGCGATGTGATTTAAATTTTAAGATATAGTGTAAAATTCGTATCTGCCAAAGTTGCACAGATTGTCTGTAACGAAAACGAATTTATTGTATTCTCAAAAATAGTTATATTAGATCATTTCGTTCCAAAACATTATGAGTAAAAAAATTGGTTCCGTTGGTGTAAATAATATATATTTTACAGTCACTCATTTATAGGAATATAAATATAGAAAATATCTTAGTGGATCAATTTTGTAAGACATTCAATTCATTCATATGTAAGACATTCAAGTCTTAACTTAATACCAAATTCCGTGAAAATTAACATAGAAAATTAACAAGTTCGAAATTGCTATAACAGCTTCATAATACTTGTATACGTACTCTAGAGCACTACCGTGTATCCAATCTGACGTCCGCTCCGTTAACTAAAGTACTTAATGTAGCTGGTATCTACACAATTTATGTAAATCCCCAAATGAGTATCGAAGTATCCGAAACCAATTAATCACGCAGTGTATTCTATAAACTTCGGATACCATATAAAATATATTATTTTATTCAGCGAATCGGCGCAGTGATTGATTGTAAATGCTACGTTTGTGAGTTCGATTCCCATTCGGGGGAATTAATTATTTTCATATTTTCGGTTTGGTAACAAGATAAAGCGCGGCCAGTCGTTACGAAATGTCTCGAAAATTGGGCGGCAATTACCCGCAATATCTAATATAATAAAACGCCTAGAATCTTAGACTTTAACTTCATTTTGCTTATCCTGGTATTTATGAGATATATTGAGTTGGTATTTATTTTATTTATTATTTCTCACATCGTCATGACGTAGTGGGCAACGTTTCACATTAATGAGTGGATGGTCAATGGATTTAAATTTGATATAAGCTGTAATTTATTTAATGAATGAACATGTATTTAAATTTTCTTAATAAGACACTCTAAGTAATTTTGTAACTACTAAGCTACTATTTATTATTAATTTTAAAACTATGCAATATTTTTACATAAATTATGGCCTATGTTTTATTCTGATGTATAAGCTATATAATTGTAAAGTTTCATCTAAATTCATTTAGTAGTTTTTGCGTGAAAGCGGAACAAACATCCATCCTCAGAAAGTTTTACATTTATGATATTAGTAGAATGTAAGAAGCTCTAAGAAGCTGAACTGGTATGATAATTGGACTGGTATAATCCTGAAATTTGGCAGTTAAATAAAACAAAAACATGATATTTTTTAATATTTTTAAAGTGTTATTCCACACTTAGGAAAGAAAAATTAAAGTTTAATTTTTCTTTCCTTTCTTATTGAGCTACGTCGAATTGTAATAAGCGTATAAGAATATTGATGTAGCTCGATGAGAACGTATGGCTTAGTTGGTCAGAGCGCTTGGATAGTTACCAAAGAGGCGCGAGTTCAAGTCCCGCTACGTTCAAGTTTTTAAGCGTTTTCCTAATAAGTAACAATGTAGTGTTACTGAGCTGGCCCGATGCTCGAGCCTGGAGTTAGGTTACTGGTAAAGCACTTGAACTTAGGTATTTTTTTCATTTAATTCACCCTTTTCATTACACTATAAATTCAATTTCAATTCAATTTCAATTTCTATCAATTCAATTTTTGTTTTTTAGTTTCTTTTAGTTACGTATATAATTTTATTTAACAATACGAAAAGCTAAGTTTAATTCGAAATAAAATATGTGTTCGAATAAAGAATTTAATTGAATTATATTATATTATTACACTAATTAATTTTGTGGTTTAGCATAACTGAAATTCTAGGTGCCCTCAGTGTTGATATTTACAAACGCAACAATAATAATGTTGATCAAACTATATGACTTTCAATAAAATCAGGTGAAACAGACAGTGAAATATCATTCCATTCTACTTTTACGGACAATTTATATATTACTAATTATTATATTCTACACGAAATGAACATAAGGTTTAGAAGCTTATTGCCATTTATTTCTAATAACCTATAAACTTTATTCTAGAAAGTATAGAATAACATATATATATACAGCAGTAATTAATTCAATAATTAATAGTCATGTATTTGTGATGATATGAGCATTTCTCTATTCTGAACCACCCTGTAGGTACTCAAGTGAACATTCATCAGGCGCGCACACGTATTTAGAACATAATTCATGGGCTACGAGATTGTATGGAAATTGATGCTATTATCGCAGTGCAGAGAGCACTTCACGCAGCAAGTGCATTACGTCAGGTAAACAGTTTGAAAGCCTTTATTACGCGACCTGCTCTCGTAGTGTTGGCGTGCATCGCGGTAGTGTGATGGGTGGTTTACGAGAAATGGTGTTTTTTTACGAAAATGTAATTTTTTTATGTTTACATTGTAATAATATAGTTTTATTTCCACTCAAAAACGGTGTGCAGAATAATTTGCAGGTGTTATTCTTAACATTGAGTCTTCATACTTATTATGTTATTACATGCTACAAATATTAATTCTATTTTATAAAAAAAGTTGAAATTTAAATTTCCAAGTTACATGTAGAAATGAGGTCGTCAAATGATACAAGCGTGCGACTATAGAGAGTATAGAGTCCGATTCGAGTCTGGACAGTGAATTATTTTATATAATTTCATTTTCTTAGAACTCCGCCACTCAACACGCTATGCATCAAGAATTTCGTGGATAATATGGAACAGAAGTGTCGCAATGGGAAACGGAGTATATTAATATGAAACACGCATTCTCTTCCTATAATATTATATAAATACTTGTACAAATGTACTCGTGCATAAAATAAAAGTAATTTTAACTTTATTTTAGTGAATTTAGTCGGGCTATCTCACAGGGCTTGTGAGAATTATACCAAGCTATATATCTGCATTCCATTCTGAATCAATATTTAGAGTATAGAAAATATTATTATTAAGCCAAATACGAAACAATCGTTGCTGGAAAATTTCGGAATATATATTGTTTTTTACGCAATTTTAATTCTAGGTTTTCTTTTATAACTGAGATTCGAAAGCAAAGTAGATTGCCTTACAAAATGGATTTACACACATATGTATAATGTTCAAAGTGACTGTTTCGTTGAAATATAATTTATTCTTTTATAGTGAATAATATTTTTTTTCTTAAACTTTAGTTTCGTCAAATAGAGATCGAACCCACAATCATTACGTTTTCAGTCCGATGCCTAACCCACTGTGACACAATGACTTAGAATCAATTCATCTTTGCCATAGTTTAAATCAAACTACTACTATAACATAACTTTAATATTAAAAGTATACAAAACCTAAATATTCATTATATAAATAATATTGTGACAACAGAAAATTTCGTACTAAATATCGAGGGAGATCCATCGTCGGCGACGTCGAACTCGTTATCGCGAGGAAATTGCGAGGACTTAGGACGTGAGCTGTGACCTCTTTCGGATTGATGGGGGACACTATTTTAATTGTGTGAAAGAAAGAGCTTAAAATATTATTCGTTTGTATTTCGAACTTTGGAGAATAAGTGGCCGGTCGTGGCGCAGCGGCACGAGGTGTGACTGCAAAAGCGACTGGTTGTGGGTTCGATTCCCACTCGAGGAGATGAAATATTTACTTAAATTTATATTTCCATTTCTTCGCTCTGGTGTCGAGGTTAAGCGCGGCGTTGAGTTCTGCCACCCAACACGCAATGTCTCCAGAATTCGGCAGAAAGTGGGGAACGGAGTGTCTTAACACTAGGTTCCCTCTGCCTACCCTGCTGTGTGCGGGATAAAGCGTGAAGCTAATTTAATTTTTTTTTAATTTAATAAGTTATTCTAAAAAAGAAAAAAAGTTTGAGATTCATATTGAACTCCGAAAAAATAATAAGTAACAGTAGGGTAGGCATAAAGAACATAATTTGAGGACACTCCATCGTCCATTTTTCCCTTAATGTTCGAGTCATTGCGGGTTGATTTTCGAAAATCAAGGCCGCACTTTGCTTCTTCAGAGCGGGGAAATAAAAATAATTTATTTATGACTAATTTACGTACGACTGTAAACGCGACGTTTGTGAGTCCGATTCCCACTCGATTATATTATATGTTTAATATTTTCATTTCCTCGCTCTGTTAAGGTTAGAAAGCGCGGCGTTGAGTTCCGCCACTCAAGTTACAATATCTCCAGAATGCGGCAAAAAGTGGTGATAACTCTTACGTCATAATGGAGTACGAAGTGTCTTGACACTAGGTTCCCACGCACTGCCTACCCCGCTATGTGCGGGGTATATTGTAAAGCTACAAAAAGAAGAGTAATAAATATTAAAATTATTTTTCATAGTTGCGTCAAGCTATGAAAAAATAATTTTCATCTCTTATAATTCAAAAAAGTGCCACACACTGATAGTACCTGCACTTTTTACTTTTTTCTTGAAGCTGTAATAAATTATTACTAAGCCGTCTTAAAGTTGGGTCGCCTTTGGTTAGCCTAATTAATGACTACCAAATGAATATTAAATTAATCACAGTTAAAATGTAATTTATTCGAAAACACCCTTTAATTAGCGGTTTCGAAACGAAACCTTAATTAAGGTCTGGTCTATACATAAGTACATGTTATATTAAGAGCAGCCCAAGCATGCAATTCAAATTTCATTTATCAAAACACCTGTCTCCCTGGGAAGGTTTGACAAGGGTCACGTTTACCTGCAGGTTCCGCCGTTTTTGCACATGTTGGACGTCCTCGGGCACAACGGTCCGACGCCGCAGTCAGCGCCGGAGTAACCTTCGAAACACGAACAGTAGAACTCCCTGTAATGAATAATGTGTATTGTTTAAATGTTCCACTAAGCTTTTTTATAGTCTAGAATGTCTGTCTGTCAAGGCAAGTTTTCAAGAACGCGCCAACAAGCAATTTTTAATCAAATATCCAGTCTCTTGAAAAATATGAAAATTTCGCGAGAGACACGAAAATATCACTTATATTTTTATTTATAACTAAAATTCCAAGATAAAATGTCTACTAAAATTAACAAAGCACAGTCAAATAAAATAATAGTTTGATCAAACAGCAGGAGTCGTGCAAATATTCCATAAAGCCATTCACTCTTCGAAACAAGGATTAATTTTAAATATTGATGATTTTTCAATCCAAAGCGAAACCCAATTTCAGATTTCATCGGCAATTATTAAGCAAATGAACGGATACAATTAGTATTATCAGGAGTTAACGCTCGACGATCAAATTGTAATCGATTCCAATCCAAATGTTTTAATTAAGTAAATGTTTTCCTGGCGATATACCTGAAACACGCTTATGATAAGTAATGGTACATCGTGATGTCGATAGGTTATTCTGGATATCATTTGTCTTAATTCAGTAACAATAGTAATGTTGTCCATAGTATACAAAATTGGTATTGATTTAAAATTAGGGTTCCGTATCTCAAAAGGAAAAATCGACTCTTGTAGGATTACTTTGTTGCCTATCTATCAAGACTATATCTCGAGATCACGTGGAATCAAAAGCTGAAATTAATATAGTCTATTCATGTCTACGGTATATTGGAGCACAGATAAAATTAAAATTAAAAGATTGATTTTTTTTAGTAGTCAACGCAATGAAAAGGAACAAGCATTTACGCATAGTTTTTTATTGTATTAGAATTTTTGTATGACATTCGAGTAGATCTTACATCTAATAAAATTCGGCACGAAGTGGAAACTTTCAATATAAATAAAAGTACGTTTTCAACGTATTTCATAAAAACAAAATCGTTACAAACTTTTATAAATAGTTAATGTCATACAAATTGAGTGCATACGTTCGCAAATATAGGTTTGTCAACTTTTTCAAGTTTGTCAAGTTGTACTCCTCCTATTGACCTATAATCCTCAAATTTAAATTATCTTACATATTATAGAAATAAATCTGAAATCCATATTATTTAAATAAATGTGAACTTTTTGTGTACTTTCCTCTCACACTATGTTATACTAAAGGAACTCTAATTAAATTTCTCATACTATCTGTCGTATCTATGGCAATACCGCACAAAGCTTTCAAGTGGTACACGAAATAAACAAATTGACACGCTAACAAATATTTTGTCACGTAAGCGCTGAGAGAAGATGCGGTCGATGTGCTTATTGAACAAACTAAAACTTAGTTGTACTTGGAATCTCGGTGCATCCACTATCAAACAGACATTACTGTACTAAACTAAAACAACTGCACGTCACGTATTTATGTGAATCTACAAGACGTTTAATTAATGTATATTCAAGTGGACCTTGGCGCGCTCGCTCGTTTGAACTCATTTACGCGCCACATTATTGTAGTCGAGTAAAATTAACTACTACACTTAAAGATACTAATTTAGAAGACTAATTAGCTACTTAAACAATACTTGGCTTTTGAACTCCTAAATAAGTGTCGTCTTCCAAAGACCTAGACTAACTTTACATGAACGACCACGTACACTTTAAGATATTACATCCCGTTCATCGAATACCCTCGATTATTTTCGTAAGGCTCATCCAATTAAAGCAAGAATAAAAGGCAAAGCAATTGAGTCAATACGATGTGGAATTTTGAGCGATTCATTAAAATATACTGAATGAGCGCTATTGTCAAATATGTTTTATGAGAATCGGGAATAAACAATTGCTACTCTATGTAATCAAATAGCAAATATATATCACAAAACGAAGCTGCCTAATGATGTATTATTAAAAAATGCATAAATAAATCAGCTTCACGCTGCATCCCGCGCGTGGTAGGCAGAGGGATCCTAGTGCTAATACACTCCGTTCCCCACAACATGAAGAATACGGCACGCGGTCCACAAGGTCCGCAGGGTCGACATAATAATAATAATCTATATATTTGTTTCTGGAAACCGTCGTGGCGCAGGAGCACAATGGTGTCAATGTAAAGCGACGGTTGTGAGTTTGATCCCCGCTCGGGGGAATGAATTATTATATAAAAAGATTTTTATTTCTTCGCTTTGGCACCAAAGCAATAGCTCGGCGTTGAGTTCCGCCACTCAACGCGCAATGCCTCAAAAATGTTACGGAAAGTGGGGAACGGAGTGTTTTAACACTAATTTCCCTCTGCTTACCCTGTGCTAGACGAGGGATACAGCGTAAAGCTGAAAAAAAGAAAAAATAAATAAAATATACTTACTTATAATCAGGTTTAGCGTAACAGTGTCCCAGTAATCTACACTCTATAGCGCTACACGAAGCCGGCTCCGGCGCGGTCGACGGCGCCTTCACCACATACGTCATGTTGAACCCGAAAACTGATAGTAGCCCGAGAGCCCTCAGCTGAGTACCTTCCAGTCTGTTGAGAGTTAGTTCTACGACTAGCACTGGACTCTGGACCTGTAAAGGAAATTAATTGTTAATATTCAAGTTACGTGCTGTGTTCATTTAGTTTAAGGTATCCTCGTACATATATTTGTTGGCATTAGAACTGTAGTTTTTTTTTTGTTTTTTTTTTTTTGTGTAAAAGTAAAGTAAAGCAAAAGTAAAGCTCGTCATACACTAAATATATCTATATATTTAGTGGTAGCTTCTATAAGCTACCACAAATTTTAGTAAGCTTGTCGTAACTTCTATAGGTATTTAGTACATAAAAAA